>APFE030221093.1:0-11126 GCA_000404065.3 Pinus taeda
AATACTTATGCATGACAAATTCCCATCTTAGGTAGAGGACACATATCTCAAGGAAGGGATGCACTTGCATGCTCCAGTTCATATTTTGATGGAGACACACCTACTTGACACTCTTACCATGAAACTATGGTACACTAGGTGATTAGGTTAGGGCTATTATTTGACAAAGTCCAACCAGATAGGATTTTGCATGTGTCCATATTTATTGTACTTTTTCTCATCTTCCTATTCTATAAGCGAGATGAAAGGTGTGGTATTGTGTTGGTTATCAAGGTTTTCTTTTGAACTCTTGTAGTGTATCTTTTTCAGTTTTCAATAGAAGATAGATGCAATTGAGAGTTCAAATATATGTATTTTCCATTCAAATTTTCCAAAATATATATTTTTAAATCAAACAACTTATACCTGTCTCTTTTTTACTGAAACTTTCAAGTTTGCAACTCCTTTGTGTTTAGGTTATTCTTTCTAGGTGCAGAATATGCTTACCATTGTTAATGAAAATAAAGGGATATAAATATAAAGGGGCATAAAATATGTTAATGAAAATTTTGATTTTAAATTGGGAAGGTGTATTGGGTTCTTATTGGTAGGGGGTTAAATAAAGTGATTTTTAGAGGCATTTTCCAATATGTAGTCAAATTAAGGGTATTGTTTAGTATGCCACGAACGTACATGATATGTTAGAGGTTCATCGAGTGAAGCTCCTGTGCAATAGTGGCACCTCCTCTCTGGAAGATGGCAGAGTCTTCCCCTCTCTAGGCTGAATGACCTTGAGCAAAACAAGACTCACACAATCTCTCTCAATGGAAATGTGACATAATGTATGTATGAATCTCTCTTCAGTGCTCCCATGACTCTCAAGGACAGACCAATATATATATGACCAAAGATTCTCTAAGGAGGATGAATGTGGATGCTTGGGGTGAAGAGAAGTTAGGAATCTTATCCAATAATGTGCCCAAGCTAGCTCGAATAGATAGGATAATATGAGAATCCGAATTGATCTCTTAGGAAACATAAGTCTCTAGAACATGATCCCTGGCTGCACTGTCAACACTAGGAAATTTCGGTTGTAGCCACACATAAGAAGGGATCTCCATGTGGCTAGAGGATTATAGGTTCCTTGATAAGAACTAGGTGCATTCAACTGGGGAGAAAACTATGTCAAAGATGTAATCAAAATCCAGAAAAACTCAACGAATATTATCACTCATAAGTAATGAACAATGTTTTCATATCGTTGAGCATACACTCACAATCGATATTGAAGACATATATTTCTTGACTATGCTTTCATGCATAGGAGCTCTTGTTTCATTATTCAGTTACCGAAGAGGTGGAGAATCAACCAAGTATTAGAGATCCACAAATTGTGTTGATGATGCCCAACCAAATACTGATGGGAAAATAGAAATCAAAGATGTTCAATATCTTCCTTTGAAGACAATACTCTTTAAAATAGTGTCTATATTTGGAATTGTAGCTCTACACTTGCTACCAAATCTCAGATGCAATACACATTATAATTTTTGGAGCCAACCATATTTAACTAGTGCGAAAGTGATCTGAAAATGGGGCTCTTAGGCTTCTTGTCTAGCTTACAAGAACCTCTCCCACTTCCAAAGCTTGAATTTTCCCAATTTTTTTATGATTAACCAATGCGGAATTAATTAATGCTTGAAAATATAGGTGTATGTTTGTATTTGTTTTCAATTGATTATTTGCTTTAAAATCTATTGTTTGTGTTGATATGTGAATGTGCTTAAATTGATATATAAATGCATATAACAATAAATAAAGTAGCAGTAAAAACAAACACTTAAGACAGAAAATTAATTTGGAGTTCACCCACAACTCTTGGGCTACATCTCCGTGAGCTCTAGTTAATTCAACTAGGCTCTCTGGGATTATGGTGTAAGTCTTTTACAAGTCTTTGACTCAACTCCTGCTGTTCTGTACAAAAATAGTGGGTTCAGATACCATTTTATCCCTTTTGGCTCTTGAAGCTCTGGCTTTTGGCTCTTGGCTCTTGGCTCTCCTGCTCTGGCTTCTTTCTGCCTTCTGCAACCTTCACGCTCTCTAGCTTTTCACTTGAACTTCAAGTGACCCCACAGGCTCCCTCAACTGCTCTTTTTCTTCTGTGTTGTCTCAACGCTGCCTCCTTGGCTTCTACGCTTCAGCAACTCGGCCACCATCAACAGTTTAGTAGCCCTGCGCAGTAGCTCTTTGACTCTCTATCGCTCTTCTCTCTCGGCTCTCTAATGCTACTATTTTCAGCATTGAACAACAAACAATAACTTGACCACTGTTCAACAACCCAGCAGTCCTTTGTCTTTGACATTCATGGCCTAAAAAGCCAAAACGCACTACCTGTTGGTTTTCCCTTTCAGGCTCTGCAACTTTTGGCCATGTCTTCTCGAATCCCTCTTCTGGGCATTCATTAATCATTGCATAACGCCCTTTGGGCAGGTGACCACCTATTTCTGCCACAAATGGGGCAATCGACGCTTGAAATCATTAGTAACAGTCGTTCTCTGTTTACACAGAGAACGTTTTGAAAACACGGGAAATCCGCATAAAACACAATATATCGGGCTTGAAACATTCCTAATCCTGCTTTATAGCGCCATCAGGTCCGCCTGGGGATCGCCATCGCATATCGCAATTGGCCTGCTCCTTGGTTTTCCCTTTGTATTTAAAATACATTGAAAACAAGAAAAATTAATGTAAAATGGCTTTGGGCGGATCTGAAATCATATATATTTCCATTCCAACACTCTTTCGGGTCTGGTTTACATCGCATCAGTGCTCCCCTTTGTATTTCGCTTGATAAACAAAATACATGAAAACATGTTAAAAATGCCAACATACAGATTTCAAATCTTATGAAACAACGTTTATATATCCATCGGGTCTGTAATATCGCATCGGGCATATAACATATAAAATATCGGCCCTGCTCAACTGTGTTCGCCGATCACGATCCGCCAATATCGGCTATCGTGGTATCGCATCGACCCAGTCCATCGCGCTATGCCTCCGACTGTCCCCCGACTGCCTTTGCTGATTGCGATCGTCAATCTGCCTGTCACTACCTATGCGATATGCCGTTCAGATCTGGACTCTTGATCAGCCAGATCCGACGGCCCCTGTGCAACCACTGTTAAAGCCTCTGATTGCCTCATTTTTTAGGTTTTCTTCAGGTTTTTAAGGCACGATAGTGTATTGTGATAAGTCCAAGACTTCTCCTTTTGCCGCTTGTTTTGCCCTTTTGGGAGATTTGGAAGACTTAGAGGGTTTTTAGACCCATTATTCAAGGGATTTTTGCCTCTTTTTCCTTTGAAAAAGGGCAGCTTCATTTTATGATAGCTTTCCCATTTGAAGTCCGTTTTCTCCCATTTAAGTTGCATTGGATTCAGAATGGAGGGATCCCTGCAATGAGACTATGTCTGAGAGAAGCTTGCAATTTTCATTTTCCTCTTATTTACAAAGGATTTGTGCCATTTGGCACCTTTCACCTCTTGTATGAAGTCTTTTAGACATAGAGGTTTATCCAAGATCCATTTTTGGATCACACCTTCCCACTAGAAGAACTTTTGGTCTCCAAAATACTGATATACTGATCTAAACAGTAAATGAGAGTGACTCACCCTCTTCTTTCAGCCTCCCTTACACTTGCCTTTGCATAGTGCCTTTGTACCAAAGTTTCTGACCACTTCCCTTCTCTAGATGGGCTGGTCTTCCTAAGAAGAATTGTCTTCCTCCTTGCCTTCCTGCAGAACTTCTACAGAAATGGTCATAGAAGGTAGTTTGAGCTTATTTGCCTTGATCATTGATCCAAGGTGGCTCAACAAATGTGAAGTATATTTGCTCCACAAAACTTTCATTTGTACCTGTTTGATAAGCCGCAAACAACAACTGTTAACAACAACAGGCATACAGACAACAACTGGATGGACTAAACTCCTGCTTCAACAAAAGAAACATATTTTCATATCTTGTGAACACCTCCATGTCTTATATCTGCATACAAATGATGGACTAGATAACAAGCCCACAAAACATGCCTTTGAACAAATGACTCTTCAAGTCAAGCATGTAGAAAAATACCATTAGGACTCTCTTTCCAAAATATGATACTCTCATCATTATCTCCATTTGGAGACCAAGTTAATTTCTTTCAAGTAAACATGGCATCACATGCAATGCATGCATTTCATCCCTCAACTTTCACTTAAGCACAGTGTACTTTTGAAGCTGAAATGAAATATAACGTAGATGCATCAATAGACATGCAATCTTAATCGGATAAGAAATCTAACTATTCCTTACCAATGCCTCTCAAAATTACTACCTTTTCCTACACATCAACATCATCAGGTGAATCATTTTGAGACACATCATTCATGGAATCTTCACTTCCATTCCTGCCATCTTCTCTTTCCACTTTCTTCATATTTGGTGGAAGCATTGTTGGATTCAGTGTCCAACACTTTGCAGCAAGATGTCCTTGCTTATGGCAGTAAGTGCACTACATGTGCATCCTCTTGATAGCATGATTTGCCTTGTCCAATGGAACTTTGGCTTCTTGCTTCTTTTCCTTCTTTTGCTTATTGTATGTGGCCATTTTCTTCCAACATCTAGAAACATCATGGTTATCCAAACCACAAAAGGAACATGCAACTATTTTCCCATACATATGTGGGAATTCATCATGCTTTGAAAAATCAAAAGGAATGTGTTTAGAACCAGATTTATACCTGCCTCTTTCACCTTTATTGCCTTCATGAGGAGGTGAAGCAAATGAAGAAGTGGCTCCCTTTGGAACACCATCAAACTCTTCAAGGTTGTTAGAGTCTCCCCAACTCTCTGATTCAAGTGTGTGCTTCTAAACACCTGCATCCTGCATTTGATGTTTCAAGCTATTGTATTCCTCTTGGATACAACCTTCACACTTTTGAGGTAGAGGACATGAAATGAAACTCCTTCTTGGGATTGTTTTAATGGCTTTCATGGCAGCTTTGGAATTCTTTCCATAAGACTGTCCATAGCCAAGACCCGAATATTTAGGCATTTCCTCAACCATTATTGGTTCAACAATACCTTGTGCATGCTTTCCCAAGCCCCTTCCTTCATAGCCCATCTTGGACATTAGCTTGGAACCTATGCCTTTAGTATGTTTCTCAAAAGAACTAATACAAGAATTCTCAGAAGAATTTGAAGACAAACTGGAATGGCTTACCTCTTCTTCAAGCTGGTACTTTACCAAGGCTTCTTGGGCAACAAAGAGTTGTGTTTCCAACTCATGCATCCTTTTGAGGTTCATATTTGCAATATGAAGTTGCCTCTCCATTTCCTGCAATTTGTCAGCAAGCAACTACTTCTCTTCCTTCACGGAATTCAACTGCTTTTTAAGCATGCTGCTCTTCCTTCCATCCTCATACATTTCTCTCACCATATTCATCATGGTGGACAATTTTTGTTTCATGCCTTCATCAAGGAATCTTGTGAAGAATGCGAAATTTGAGGACCCACTTGTAGAAGTTGTCATTATGCCAATCAACAAAAAAAACTTCAACAAGATAAATAAAGAGCTTATTTAAGCAACCTCTTGCAACAAACCTCTTGTGCTTTGGATTGCCTTGAGGTCCTTTGGGATAGAAGAATGCCTTCAGCCCTTCTTCCTATTTGTCCTTCTTGGACTAAGCTATCAATAGCTTTCCCTTCACCTCTGGAAACTCAGCAAATAGTCAATCTGCAAACAAGCATACAATTAGCCTCTTGCTGTTCAAACACCTTTCAGACAAGCAGTCTTTGCTCTATCAATCAAGCATTCTAATGTAACCTTCTTAAAGGTGTGGTTAATCAATCTTAAGCTCTGATACCATCTAACCTGAAAATGGGGCTCTTAGGCTTCTTATCTAGCTTACGAGAACCTCTCTCACTTCCAAAGATTGAATTTTCCCAAGTCTTTTATGATTAACCAATGCGGAATTAAGAAATGCTTCAAAATATAGGTGTATGCTTGTATTTGTTTTCAACTGATTATTTGCTTTAAAATCTGTTGTTTGTGCTAATATGTGAATGTGCTTAAACTGATATATAAATGCATATAACAATAAATAAAGTAGCAGTAAAAACATACATATAAGACAACAAATTAATTTGGAGTTCACTCACACCTCTTGGGCTACATCTCCGTGAGCTCTAGTCAATTCAACTAGGCTCTCTGGTATTATGGTGTAAGGCTTTTACAAGTCTTTGACTCAACTCCTGCTATTCTGTACAAAAACAGTGGGTTCAGATACCATTTTATCCCTTCTGGCACTTGAAGCTCTGGCTTTTGGCTCTTGGCTCTAGCTCTTTCGCTCTCCTGCTCTAACTTCTTTCTACCTTCTGCAACCTTCACGCTCTCTGGCTTTTCACTTGAAATTCAAGTGACCCCAAAGGCTCCCTCAGCTGCTCTTTTTCTTCTGCGTTGTCTCAACGTTGCCTCCTTGGCTTCTACGATTCAGCAACTCGGCCACCATCAACAGTTTAACAGCCCTGCTCAGTAGCTCTTTGGCTCTCTATTGCTCTGCTCTCTCGGCTCGCTGATGCTACTAATTTTAGAATTCAGCAGCAAACAATAACTTGGCCACCGTTCAACAACCCAACAACTCTCTATCTTTGATATTCATGGCTTAAAGAGCCAAAACACGTTGCCTGTTGGTTTTCCCTTTCGGGCTCTGCAACTTTTGGCCATGTCTACTCGAATCCCTCTTCTGAGCGTTCATTAATCATTGCATAATGCCCTTTGGGCAAGCAGCCACCTATTTCTGCCACAAATGGGGCAATCAGCGCTTGAAATCATTAGTAATAGTCATTCTTTGTTTACGTAGAGAACGCTGTGAAAACATGGGAAAATCTGCATAAAACACAATATATCAGACTTGAAACATTCATAATCCCGCTTTATAGCACCATTGGGTCCGCCTGGGGATTGCCATTGCATATTGCAATTGGCCTGATCCTTGGTTTTCCCTTTGTATTTAAAATACATCGAAAACGACGAAAATTAACGTAAAATGGCTTTGGGCAGATCTGAAATCATATATATTTCCGTTCCAGCACCCTTTTGGGTCCGGTTTACATCGCATCGGTTCTCCCCATTGTATTTTGCTTGATAAACGAAATACACGAAAACACGTTAAAAATGTCAATGGACGGGTTTCAAATCTTATGAAATAGCATTTATATATCCATCGGGTCCGTAATATCGCATCAGGCATATAATATATAACATATCGACCCCACTCCACTGTGTTCGCCAATCACGATCTACCGATATAGGTATCACATCGGCCCGGTCCATCACGTTATGCCTCCGACTGTCCCCCGACTGCCTTCGCTGATTGCAATCGCCGATCTGCCTGTCACCGCTAGTGCGATATGCTGATCGGATCTAGACCGTTGATCGGCCAGATCCGACGACCCTTGTGCGACCACTGTTAAAGCCTCCGATTGCCTCATTTTTAAGGTTTTCTTCAGGTTTTTAAGGCCCGATAGTGTAATGCGATAACTCCAAGACTTCTCCTTTTGCACTTGTTTTTCCCTTTTGGGAGATTTGGAAGACTTAGAGGGTTTTTAGACCCATTATTCAAGGGATTTTTGCCTCTTTTTCCTTTGAAAAAGGGCAGCTTCATTTTATGATAGCTTTCCCATATGAAGTACGTTTTCGCCCATTTAAGTTGCGTTGGATTCAAAATGGAGGGATCCCTGTAATGAAACTATGTCTGAGAGCAGCCTGCGATTTTCATTTTCCTCTGATTTACAAAGGATTTGTGCCATTTGGCACCTTTCAACTCTTGCATGAAGTCTTTTAGACTTAGAGGTTTATCCAAGATCCATTTTTGGATCAGAAAGAGTTTTGTCTAGCTTGAAAGAGAAAGTTAATAGGGAAAAAACAAGACGTTAACAAAATTTGGATATGTTTCCATTGTGGTCTTCTTTTCCTTGCAAATGATTCCTTTACTATGCATACAAAGGATTTTGATGGAGATTTAAGTCCCAAAGATGCTCGTATGGGGCAATCGATAGATTTGATGGCCCACTGCAGAGGTGGTCTGATGACGAGGTTTACTCCTACATTTTTTAGATGTCTGAGACAACAACTGATTATGATCAAGGACTACCCATGTGCGGGTGTAGATTTTGGAGGTGTCCAGACCTCGGCCTTCCTGATGGCATGCAATGGGTCGATTAAGGTGAAAAGACCCATTGGTTTTGGTTTTTCAAATTTTCAAATTTTTATGTGTTTTGTTCTTATGACAAGACTAATTATCCTCTTACTATGTAGATTTTGTACTAGTTAGCTTAGTGGGGATGCCATTATCGTAGGGGTGTGCACAACCCCTAGTCCACATCGACGCTCTAGACCCTAAGACAATAGAGACATTGATTAAGATCAAGCATAATCTTGAGGGACATATTCAAGGTATTCCTGATATAGGGATTGGCAATCTCCCGACTTGTTTTCACAGGAATTCAACTACGGTACCTAGATGGATTGGTCATCTACTTCGATGAGTTTCTTGGACCATTGTATACTACTATGAGCATAACTAGTTTCTTGGATTTTTGAGCTATATTTTTCTTTTTGGTTTTATTGGCATGCATTCAGATAATAAAGGTCATGGGCCCTATGTGTCTTGGACACCAGTTTTGTTAAAATAAACTTTTTACAAACTTTTATCTATGGAGACTACTTCTATTTACTCTGTCTATTTTGTATAATCATGTGGATGTTTGTCATTTTTTAAAAATGTTGCAAATGTCGATTTAATACATAGTTTGCCATTGCATCAGTTAATGTGTTTAAATGTCTTGGAATATGTTGAAATTCAATGTAATCAAATTCCCTTTCCAAGAGACAAACCTGTAAAAACATCCTTAACATTGACAAACTTCTCACTGAATAGACATTACTCAAATGTGATACTATAAGTTGAGAATTGAATCTGAAAACTAAACAATGAATACCAAGTGAAATGGAATTAGATAATAGTTTAATGAATGCACTATACTATGCAATGTTGTTAGTCGTTCGACTAAGGCGTATCCCATGTAAACTCACTAACTCATTAATAGGCATGTAAATTTCCCATGCAACGGAAGAAAGATTTCAAGTATTACAACTAGCACCATCACCATAACAAATGTAAGGTTGAGGGAACGTCGATATCCACAAACCAAGTGTAACACAAGATTAGCAGGGGAAACAAAAGGAGTTCGTAAGAAAAAATAAAATTGCAACACACCAAAAGATATGGTATGAATATGTACAAAGTACCCATGTAGGAATCTAAGCATATTGCTTTTTCAAATAAAGCCCATTTATGGGCTTAGATAAAGGAATCCCATCATAGTCTACCAGCTCATAGGCACCTTTTGTAAGTGCAGATTTTACAATATAAGGACCAAGCCACATGGGCTTGAATTTTTCAGTTCCTAACTTATCGTGTTCCTGATCATATAGTAAGAACACGTCACCTTCTGAAAAGACACGAAGGTTATCAATTTTGTCAAATTTTACTTCGATTTGTCTCTTATGAGCCTTACTAGCCAAAGTAACATCTTGATGGGTTTTAGGGAGCAATTCGATAACTAGTTTAAGTGATGAGATTTTTCACTCAATCAACAACAGAGCTTCCAAACCATATATAAGTTGGAAAGGCGTAAACCCAATCACTATTTTTGCTGAAGTACAGTATGCCCATAATTCTTAGAAAAGCATTAAATTTGAAGTCCTTTTATCAATTCCTATCATCCGTTGAAGCATAGTAGTTAACACTTTGTTCACAAATTCCACTTGGCCATTGGCTTGCGGATAATAGGGAGTTGAGCTATCATGACATACTTGGCATTCAACTCTGACATCATAAAATTTCGAAATTGGGTGCCATGGTCAGTGACCATTTCTTGTGGGACACTGTATCTAGTAATCACATGATTGAATAGGAATAGGGAAGCGATTTCACCATCGTTCTTATATGTAGGCATCACCTCATTTCATTTTGAAAAATAATCCACTGCAAGGATAATATACCCATGCCCCCCGGTTGAGTGAGGGTTATATGGTGTAACAACCCGTGATTGATTTTACATGTAAATAAAATAAGACCAAGGTCACGGGACACGTATTCCAAGATAAATGGTGGGAAAAACAATATAGTGGTCGTCACTTGTTATTGATTTATGGATATGGAAACTGGCAAAGGAAAAGAGGCAACAATTAACATTTAATTATGTAAATAAAGGAAAATAAGAGAAAATGGAGATGAAGAAACACAAACATGCATGAGAGGGAAATTAAAGGAAAAAATAAGGAAAATTAAGAAAATAGAGACATCAATGATAAAAAGGCTTAAGAGAAACAATTCATAGATTTTTCTCAGTTTTAACTTTTGGATAGTTTTTTATTTTGGCTCTCTCCTTTCACTCTCACACTCTCATACTCTTGCACACTTAGAGTATTCTTGGTGCACTCTAGTATTCTCTTGGATTTGGAGGAAGAAAAGAAAGTAAGCAAAGGGCAAGAAAAGAAGAGAAAGGAAGTGCAAGGAGACAGTTGGATGAACAACTAAAATTGGATTTTTTTATTTTTTATTTTGAGGTAATAGGTTATATGTGTGATTTCCTTTTTGGTTTACCGATGCATGATGCATGTATGTGATTCTCTGGTTGTGTGATATCATTGGCATGGATATTTTCCTGGTTTGACAATGATTTCATCATTGCCTTGCCAATTCTTGGATAGCCACGGTGTTGTGGGTTTCACACTTGGTTTTCGATTGGTTTTCAGGTTCCCTCTAGCTATGTGTTGGAACAAACACTCTGGAGCCTTGTAGCATCTTGGGTTGAGTTACTAGTTCTTGGATTGTTAGGCGCCTATACTACAAGTATAACCCCTTATTGTTATTACTACAACCCCCTTATTATATTGCTATACCCATGTAGTCCCCATATTGTTACTATTGTGCCCCATAGAAGCCCACTATTGTTATTATAGTGCCCTTACATTATTATTGTTATGTCGACTTTGATTATATTATGACCCCTTAGACTCCTATATATAGAAATGAGGT
>APFE030221097.1:9562-72950 GCA_000404065.3 Pinus taeda
AGATATTTTGTAAAACCTATTGTATATATTCCCCCTCGCACAAACTTTCAAGGGGTTGTTGGTTTTTGTTTTTCTCTTATGAAGAAATGAGAACTCAACTGTAACTTTCAGAAGGATGATATAAGTAAAGCTTGGAGTTTACAGGAACTGAGTCTTACTGGTGCATGTTGTGATTGGAACCATTGAATGCTACAGGATTCTAGTGCTATGGCTTGATATAATAAGTGTTTCTCTATCTCTATTAATGTTTCTATTATTTGTTTTAACTCATGACTCTCACATTTTGTTCTAAATCTAGGAAGGAAAGAAAAAGAATTGCTCAGGATTTGTCCATGGAGACACCCTGATCTCAATCTATCTTCACTATAAATGTTTTTCTATAACTTCAGATGTTTAAATTGGAATTCTTAAATGCTCCAATAAGCCCTGAATATCTCACAGTCACTATTCATTAATTCATTTATGCTACTGAGTAGAAATTGTTGTTCAAATTTGTATCACACTGTCTGTAACTCCACTTACCATTGTTTCACTCACTGAATCAGAAAATTATATTAACAATAGCCATCTAGCCTTGCAGCAAAACTTTCTCCATCACAGGCACCAGAACTATCTCACATTTCTGACTCCATATGCCCAACGGATTAGCATCTTCTGCACATTTCATGCCCTTCTTACAACAAAAAGTTCACCAACCAAAGTCTCAAACAGGAAACTAAGACTTTTAACTAGCCTAAAATCCTCACAACGCATAGCTGAAACTTAAAGAGAGAGCCCTCTCTGATTATAGATAGGCTAGGATCTATAATCCAAAGGTTGGTTAGTGGTTACCCCGGCCTTATTCCCTTGGGAGTCAAAGGGAACAACCTGGGTGTTAACAGAAGTTATATTATATTTCTGTTGTATGTAGATGAAATTCTTGTTGCAGGGTCTAACATGGAAGAAATAAATGCGCTTAAAATAAACTTGGCAAATTCATTTGAAATGAATGATTTGGGTGCTACAAAAGAAATCCTTGGTATGGGAATAACTAGAGATGGGAAAAATCACAAATTAACCTTTTCTCAGAGTGAATACATAGAAAATATGTTGGAAAGATTTAATATGAAAAATGAAGAACTAGTTAGTACACCTTTGGCTAGCCATTTCAAGCTAGGTAAGGAGATGTGTTTCAAGACCTCAGAAGCGCCAAATTATATGAGGAAAGTTCCATATGCATCAACAATTGGAAGCTTACTGTATGAAATGATCTACATAAGGCCTGATATTGCACATGAAATGGGAGATGCAAAAAGGTATACGAATAATCTAGGAAAAGAGAATTAGATCACAGTGATGTAGATTCTCATATATTTGAGAGGTGCCACAAATCAAGAATTATGCCTTGGTGGTTCAAACATTTCCTAATAGGGATATGTTGATGTATATTTCTAAGTGATAGAGCTAACAGTGGGAGCACCACGAGGTATGCGTTTACTGTAGGTGGAACAAATATTAGTTGGGTTTGAAAATTGCAAAAAAAAAAATTGTACTTTGAACAACAGAAGAAGAATATGTTGATGGTATAGAGACTAGTATGGAAATGATTTGGTTACAAATGTTTATGGATGAACAGGGAAAGAAGCAGAACATGGAAAGGTTATACAATGATAACCAAAGTGCCATTCATCTTGGAAAGAACTTTTCTTTTAATTCCAATTTTAAAAATGTATAACTCAAGTACCATTTCATATGGTAAGTGTTAGAAGATGGACAGTTGAAGCTGCAAAAGGTACACACTACAAAAAATCCTACAGATATGTTAACACAAGTTGTAACGAGGGAGAAATGAGATTCTACTTAGTTTCAATTGGTGTTTAAGTATGATGGTGAAGGGGAGAAACAACCAAGTCCAAGTATTTTCCAACATATGAAACAACGATGGAGTTTATATAATCAATCTCCAAGTGGGAGATTGTTGGGTGTGGAGCATGATTATCTTCTTGATTCAATGGTCTTGGCCACGTTGGACTCCAGTTCCTAAATAGGGTGGAAATACCTCCAATATGATAGCCATTAGGGGGATCCAATGGGGGTGGTGATGACTACTTTTAGTGAGTTCCCCCCATGGCGAGGGTTTGCGGACAGTGCCCTCAAAGCTAAAAATAGATGAAAAATCACTTTGTAAGATATTGTAATTTCGTAGTCAATTATGCGCCATTCATTAGGAGGTTGATCTGACGGTAGAAATGTTAATTTAGGGTGTTTTCCCTAGAAGGAAACCCTTGTTTGATATGAGGGAATTTCTTGTGACTGTATATTATTATTGTGAGTGAGGGAGAGAGTGAGAGAGGAGGCTTGGTGAGACTGAAGAGGAAATTACAACGGACCTATTGTAGGTGGTATCTTTTCATTATTGTTGGATAATATAAAAAGAAGGATTGGTTGTTTCTCCATGGACACACCCCAGATTGGGTGAACCACATATATTTGTGTTTCTCTTTTTTGATGTTCTTTTATATTTGTGTTTCTATAATATTATATGTATTTCATTGCTCCATTAATTAATTACTAACACTATTCACCTACCAAATCTAAAGTGAAAGAATACCAATGATAACTCTTATGGATGACATCTTAACAATAGGTGAAAAGATCTCACTAAAACCAATGCCTTCATTTGGGGAAAATCCCTTCGCCACTAGCCTTGAATTTTATTTTACCTCTTCTCTTCTCCCTTGTGTTTAATCTTGTATACCCACTTTTTTGTAAGGAATTTAATCCTTTTAAACTTTTTATAACTCCTAAGTTATTTTTCCAACAGGGAATTAATTTGTTACTCCCTTGCTTGTTTTTCACTCTCTGTTGGTTTTCACTTTAGAAGCCTCTTCAAAAAAATTAGGCTCAACTTCATTAATTAACGAAACATAGTTTGACAGTGGATACCTTTGTGAGAGATTATGTGTTCTAGTCGACTAAAAAACCAATTTTTGATGTATTTTTTGAATGGACCCTTAGTAAAGGTTGGTGCAAGTTTTCTTGCGTTTTTCCATCAATTTCCACTAGTTTTCCATTATGTTTTTGAACAGCTTCTTGCACAATTTATGAAATGGTGAGATATTTTATTATTGGTTTAGAAACTTATCAACAATTTTCTTGAACTACTTATCACCTATAGACAATTTAAGCATCTATAACTTATTAAATATGGAATCGCTACTTTTAAAATCTTTGAAATTAACTAAATCACATAAACAATAACCAAACTCATCATTTGCATATCCCAGATAAATACATTTCATGGATTTATTTTCCAAGTTTGTTCTATGTTCTTTGAGTATCTGCACAAATGCTTCACATCCAAAAAAAATCAGGTGAGAATAGTTTACCTTCTTGAGGGCCCAAACTTCTTTAGGAATGACATTGTCCAAGGTTGTAGTAGGTGGCCAATTGTTGACATAACAAGTTTTCCTTACCGTTTCTACCCAAAAATGTGTTTCCAATAGAAAATTTGACAACAAACTATTCACCTTATCCATTATAGTGTCATTCATAATTTCTATAGTACTAATCTATTGGAAAGTACTAAGGATAGTTTTCTCATTCTTTATGCCAAACTTGTTACAATAATTCTTAAATGCATTGTATCCATGTTCTCCATCATTGTCTATCACAAAACACTTGAGAAATTTGTTGGTCTCTCTTTCAACAACAACATGAAATTTTTGAAATATCTCAAGCAAATCACTTTTTGTTTTCATAGTGCAAGCCCAAAATTCATAGATGCATCATCTATGGATGTGACAAATTATGAGGCTACTCTTAAAGGCATAAAATTGCCTGGCCCTAATACACCAAAATGTAGTAATTCTAATACATTTGTTTTCCTTTGATCACCACCTACCCTAAATGAAACTCTTTGCTTCATACCATATATATAACTCTTTGAACTGTCAATTTCATAAATATAACATATGGAAGCATATATTTCAAACAAGGATTTTGAATACCATTTTTCTCATGTGACCTAAGTCCTTATGCCATAAATCTAATGGGTTTGCATGTTTCGCAACTAGCACTGTTGGACTTAAAAATTATTCTAACAGGGGTGGATGAATCAGTATAATACAATTTCACACTTATTTAGAACATTGAATAGCAACATAATACACCAGCCTGATGAGAGAATTGAACATAATATATATGTGGAAACCCATTTAGGAGAAAACCACAAAACTTCTTTTATTTATTAGATTGATCTAGACACCAAGCTATTATTATAATCCTTTTAGAAATCAACCTATAGGAGACAATGATCCCCTCACCTTTGCAAGAACCAACTTGTTGGAGGCACCAACCCCCTATGATTTGTAAGCACCGACTTACAAGAGATACCAATCCCCCTTTGATCTACTGATCCAATTTGTTTTACCTTATACATCTTTATTTCATGGCATTTTCATATTGGATCCTAAGGAACCTTCTTTAATTATTATCAACAAAAACCTTTTGATTCAAATCTTCTTTCTTTTTTTTATTTCTCAGTAGCACGTTTTTCTTTATAGTTGACTTGAAATCTTTTCCCATGTTTCATATTACAACACTCTATTCTACATATTCCTTAAAGGTCCAAATCTCAGACTTCTCAACTGTACACATGTTTATGTGCATTTAAGAAAATATATCAACACATTCTTTCTGTGATTTCTTTTCATCTCTTATAGTACTAGATATCTATAGATATATTATCTTCTCACACGATTTTCACATCCATTGCACCTTTATGCTCTCCACACTCTCATGATATTTTGACACATGTGCTCACCTCACTTATGCTTCCTGATGAGATATTCTCTACCATATTCTCTTATCATCATGTCATCATCTAATGAATTTATTCTATTTATAACTTTTCACACACTCTTTTCTCTATTTGCATCTATCTCCACTCCTCTTCATACATGGTTAGTTTTTCAATTAATGTTATGAGATTGATACTTATGACCGAGACCTCGAAAAACTTTGAATTATGAAAACCTCAACCTCTGTCAACAACCAATACCCCATTTATTGCCACAAAACTGATACACCTTATGACCCATATTGCTTTTCAATGGAACTTAGAGTGGTTATAACTTTGCTAGTTGAATACAGTACCAACATTGAAGTCCCCAAGGCTAGTAAATAGAAATTCACTTGATGTGATTCATTGCCATTTTCTATAATTGATGCTTAATTTTCCCATCACGTCAAGATTATGCCCCACTGTATGATCCACTATCGTTCCCATTTCAACATCTGATGCTCCAATGACTCGGGCTTGATATGGGACCCACAAGTGCTGTGAATGTTTTGGTCACATGGTTTTCATCTATCGTTGGCAGAAGCACCAAAATTATCTAACACATTAAGACTTTACCAGAAATGTCCCACAATATATCTTTAGGCCTTTGAGTCTATTGCCTCATGGAATAGTTGACCAATCCCTGAGTGCCACCTATTCTTTTTCCACATGTATTTCCATGTCACCTACGACATAATACCTTCTAATGATATATTTAGCTAGCAAAAAATGTCAAATAAGCCTACCACCTGTCATCACTTGCTTCTTCTACATCACATGTTCTATCCACCTTGCTCTCCATTGTTGGAAATCTTTGATGACTACTGAGGGGTGGGCAGGAGGAGCGGTGGGGGTGAATCAATAGTGTGATATATATACAATGTTTATCAATTTAAGCTTCAATTATTGAATCACACGTATGTTAACCAACATCTGATAAACATCATAGCATGTGCATCACATAAGCATAACTTAAAATCATAAGTAGCTACAAAATCATATACATGCACAACACAAGAATCACACATGAGACACAAGATTTCTGGTGGAAACTCTTCCAAGAGAAAAACCACACTTGTTGCTACTGTTTTGCTATGAATTTCTATTAAATAAAAAAAAATGTCTTTTGCATAGCTAGGTGACTCTGATCATCTTGGAGACACTACCTCATACACAATAGGCCAACACGAGTTAGCCAAGACATTCAATTCTACTAATCATCTTGGAAGACTTTGTTCTCACACTGATCTAGAGACTATCATCTGCTAAAGGTCACCACGATCAATGATCCTTGGCCACCTTTGATTGGACTATCCAACTCGTTTGGATCGAGAAAGTGTTCCTTTCACTGAAACTTGAAAATCACTGGTCCTCTCTCATATAAGTATTTGATCCTCAAACACTATATAAACCTCATTTCATCTATTTTGAAACTAGATCCAAAACTTAAAAATAATTCAATTACATAATATAATAATTTCCATAGTTCTTAGAATTATTGCCACGCTATTAATTTTACATAAATATTTTTGTTATTACCTTTAACAAACTTTACACTCTCACATTCACCTATTACCCTAAAAACTATTGTACTCTCCTTTTACAATATCTCCACTACTTATTCTCCTCGGTGTCTCCTTCCCCTACTTTGGGGTATGCTAGTTTATAAATAGTGTAACTCTGTGGTTTATAAACTTCAATTGCTTCATGTGTTTTGGCCCGTTGTGGGGGCGGTCAATATTTGCATTTCCTTCGAGAGATATTTACGTTTTTAAAATGAAGAAGTAGATATTCAATTACGTGGTAGGATAATTACATTATATTTCAAAGTCAAAATAAATCTGGTCAAAAGCTCGGGAAAAGAATATGGAATTACACGCCAGTGCTCTAAAGGGATTTTCCCAAAAAGATTATACTAACCATGTTAAAATCATTGGTCTGATTTACAGTATAAAACCAAAGCATCTTCCGGGTGCACTGCAATTAAAGCTCCACACATTGGCCGTAGATTGAGAGAATGAAATTTCGTATATCAGATGGTCCCACAGATTCCAAGAAAAACTTGTCTTTGACTAACTCAGTCCACAATATTTATAGGATGACCTGAGCTTTCATTTTCAGAAACTAAAGACGGACGTAACCGTGAAGAATTCGTAATGCCAATCTCTTCTGGTTGAATTCTTCTTTTAGTTGAATCTGTGCTCTCTATTATTACGTGGAGCGCGTTATTTGATTCGCTGGCCTGAGTAACAGCACCTGCACCTTCCGGCTAATTCCTGTTTCGGTTAAGGAGATTCAGAGAATGTCTACACACTGGGCATGAGGAATGCGAAATGATCCATTTATCAATGCATTCCCTGTGAAAACCATGATTACAGTGGGGCAGCACTCGAAGCTTTTCTCCCTCCACAAATTCGGCCAAGCAGATGGGGCAATCATTGCTCAAACCCGATGGCAGCTTAGAAGCAGATGTGTAAACAACAATAGGCAATGTTTTCAAGGCCGTCTTATTCAATCCAGTGTTGGCCACTATAATAGTCACCCCATCGGATGAGTCGCCCGCCATTCGTCTATAGCAGCGTGCGCATCTGACCACCGAGGTGAGGCCAAGCGCGCAGATGAGAGCACAAACTATAGCTCCGAGAATGACAGCTAGATATGTGTTGTGACTGCCTCCGTCACGGTAAGCACTAGACAACCCAGCCTGCTCCTCTCCTTTTGGAGAAGGTGCCGGAAAAGAAGCTAATAACTTCCTACTAAAAGACAACTGGAAATTTAAAGCGCTCATTTTGCTGGATTCCACTTTAAACCTCAACAGCTAATGAAAGAATCTATTCGTTCCCTGGAAATTAATGACTAAAAAGTGCTGGGCAGTGAACAGGATGAAGCAAAGCTAAAACAGCAAGGGAAATAGAATGAATTAACTGCAGGAGAACCTGCATTTTCTATTCATAGATGTACCGTTATTTATCAGAACCGTATTATCCAAATCCTTAATTATTGCCGCTTTTATGTAGTTGGCATCTTGCCCTTTAAATGCTTTATTATATAACAGTCGTTGCCAACTCTTCAGAATCTCTCCAAACCCTTAATCATTGCCACGTCTCTGAAGTTGGGATCGTGGCCCTTCAATGTTTATTTTATTTCACTGGTCGCGTAACTCAATCTCTTCAAATCAATGTCACTGTCGTTCAATCTTATCCTTTTCTTAACATCAAATATGATTCCCAAGTGTGTCACATTGTCTATTGTTTTGCAAGTTATTAACAAGATCCCTTTAACTCCTCTGGATTATCGCTATAACCAATATGATATCTCTCTATCGTCCAAAAAAATTGCACACTTGGCATTCTAATATCAGCAGCTTTGGGTCAGAGAGCATCTCGCGAATGGCAGGTAAGAGTCCCCACCTGGTTGGACAGCTCCTAGTCGGAGAAGAAAATTCTTTTCTTTTTCGTAGTACTCGATAAATGCCTGATAGATACAAATGTCAAGGATAGATATGATTACAAAGATATAACGGTCCCTAAAATCTTTGAAAGAACGAACATATGAGAGTTTAAAGATAGATACTTTAGAAGGTAGTTCAAAAATTGTTTGAAGCTCCACGTGGTCTTTGACATAAGATTCTCTCCTCATCCACGCTTTTCAACTATTTATGGTCCACAAGGTTGTTCTTATCTTCATTTCTTCCCACATGGAAATTTCTCTTTTTCTTCTAAATCAGGACCATGTTGGTAGATACATTGCGAAATTGTGGGGAAACAGATTGCTTAGCTTTGGTGAGTTTATGCGAAATTGTGGGGAAAGAGATTGCTAGTTTTTGGTGAGTTTTTTAATATTTATATTGAAATGACTTTCTCTTCTTCTTCTTTATGTTTTTGGGCCATCATATCCAGAAACGATGCAACAATATTAGTTTTTTTACTAAATTTTATGGTTTTCAAAGGTAAAACTTTATTTTGAAGTGGATCGTACCAAATAAATAGGTTGACATAGTGATAGACACCACCATTAGGGCTACAAAGGTCGAGGAATACGTGAGCTTCGAATAATCATACTTGTTTTCTATTTGATAAACTGACTGTCTTATTATCGATTGGCATCCGCTCAGCAATGTAAGCTTACCTACATCTGCCCTTAGTCGATGGTTCCAGATTCATTTACATGGTTAGAGTAGCTGGAAATTAAATCTTATCACAGTTACTTCCTCTTTCCCCACTCTTTTTTTTAAGAAAAAAAAAGTTTATGTATTATATGAAAACATATAGTACATTTATCATCGTTTTTGATTCTTTGCGATCCAAATGGATTCTAGAATACTCTCTAATTTTTCAAAATCATTCAAAAGATTAAAACAATCACATGGGAAGAACCCTTGGAAATATCGGAAAACACTATCAGGAGACAGAAAACACAAGAAAACAGTGAAAATAGAGCTATCGACAGCTTGAACAGTGAATGCACAATAGCTGTCAAATTTAGCCGATCAACGTTCTAGATCTAATCAACAAATTGCAATCGGTAAAGGCTATCGGAGGTTATTGGCGGAGACCTTGTGGAATTTGCAATGGCGATCGACGGCATCACCAAGGACAGTTGATCAAGTGCGCAGATCGACGGCTCACGTTGCATCG
Source organism: Pinus taeda (assembly GCA_000404065.3). NCBI lineage: Eukaryota > Viridiplantae > Streptophyta > Pinopsida > Pinales > Pinaceae > Pinus > Pinus taeda. Next base: position 19,022 of record APFE030221097.1, read on the forward strand.
CAGAATCGCAATCGGCAAGCACAATGGAGCGGGGCTTATATAATATATATATATTATATATATATATATATTATAATATATATAATAATATATATATAAATATATATATATATCTGCGATGCGATTAGCCAGACCCGATGGATATATAAATGCTATTTTATAAGATTTGAGATCCGTCAATTGGTATTTTTAATGTATTTACGTGTATTTTGTTCATTAAACGAAATACAAAGGGAAGCGCCAATGCGATGAAACCCAGACCTGAAGGGGTTTATGAATGAAAATGTATAATATTTTAAATCTTCCCAAAGCCATTTTCATGGTAATTTTTAGTATTTTACTATACTTTTAAATGCAAAGAAAATCCACGAAACAAGTGGGCTTTCAGGGGGAACGAAGTGGTAAGTGGTTTGGGTCGGGCTCCGCCCGATCCCATATGATGGCTACCACGTGTCCTGGCTGAGCAGAGAGAAAACCATCCTCATCGGGCGATTAACTCCCGTATGAAGGAGCAACCCAAAATGGATCTCAACCTTTCGATCATGACCTCTCAGGTCAACGACGGTGATGTGATATCGCTACAAAGGGAAACTCGATAGGAGTTATAAGGCATAACTTGTAATATTTCAAATTCAATGAACAGTGATTTGGGGATTTTCCTGTGTTTTGCAGTGTTTCTCTATGTTAACAGAAAACTACCAATCTTGGGATTTCAAAGGCCCAATGACCCATCCCGTTATAGTGCAGGTGGCCACCATCCCTCGAAGCATTTAGCAATGATTGCTAATGCTCATAAAGGGGTCTGAACGAACAAAAGTTGAGAAGCCAGAGAGCCTGAAAAGGAGAATGAATAGACAACGTATATTGGCTTTAAAAGCCATAAACCGACAGAAACAAAAGTAGGTAGTATTGAAGGCAGTGCTAAGACAGAGATCCATAGAGACAGAGAGTCAATGAGGAAAGTCTGTGTACTCAAAGAGGCTTGAGAGGTTCAAGCAAAACTCTTGCTGTTGTATCTATTGTGTGAGGCTCAATTTGAGCTCACTTTTGTAAAACTCTGCTTCTGAAGACATAATAGAGAGGCCACTACAGAAGGCTGGACCAAGAGATATATCCCAGGAGTTTTGGGTGAACTCCATATTAAACTTGTTGTGTTTATGTGTGTTGTCTATTATGTTTCTTTAACTGCTTCGTTGTCTATGTATTTCACAATCTTATCGATCCATTGCACAAAGTAACATAGGCATATCCATGCACGTGAGTCTGTAATACCTTAATAAATGTCTTATATCTTATTAATAGATCAAGTGGTATGAGAGCTTTAGGTTTGCTAAGGTTAGACAAGCTTCTGTTGGATTGTTGAATGCTAACTAGGCCAAAGCTCAAATTAGGAAAAGGTGAACTGGTAGAGACTAACCCAGATATTGGAAGAGTCTATCCTAGGAGGAAAATGACAAAAGAAATTCCCTCAGAATCAGATTCTCAATTCATGGATAGTTTCATGACCATGAGAGGCATGGTAGAAGAGATGTATCGAGAATTTAAGAAAGGTCGAGGTGAAGATACTTGAACCTCAAAACAAGACAAAGGAATAGAGGAACCTCTTCTAGGTGGCCATTCTGAAGGCAAAAGGAAGGGAGAAAAGCCTCCTCTAACAACACCTCCTTCTAGCACTTTAGTTAAATTAGATGTAAAATTTGATTTGCCTATATGAGATAGAGAATTAAATGCAGAAAAGCTAGATAAATGGATTCGGCAGATTGATGTGTATTGCAGGGTGTAGAACATTGATTTAGACAGGAGTAAAATTGAGTTGACCAGCCTAAGCCTTGGAGGAACTACCTTAGTATGGTGGGAAGGCACGACACAAGCTGATTTGAAGAAGCATGGTAAAATTCTTTCTGCCTGGAGTGAATTTGTTTTTGCCATTAAAAAACAATTCTATCCACTAGCTTATATGTAGCAAGCTATGGTGAGTTGGCAAACTCTTCGCCAATTGAAGGGGCAAAGTGTACAAAGCTATACCTAGGAATTTAGAAAAAGAGCTTTAATTCTAGGCATTTCTTTAGACTCACCTGAAACTTTGCTAAAGTATATAGGTGGTCTCCATAGTTATTTGAGGCACACCATTCTCATGTTTAACCCTACTAGCATTGATGAGGTATCTGTTCAGGCTACACATCTAGAGGCTAGAGGTAAGAATGTGAACGCAGAGATTGGGGGATCATCAAAACCCACTACAAGAAAAAACAAGAAAAAGAGGAAGAAAAAATGGAAAGAGAGGAAGACAAACGTTGTACAGAAAGACAAACCTTCATGCACTCACTGCAAGAAGGATGGACATGATGATGAACATTTCTGATCTTTCCATTCGGAGCTGAAACCCAAGAAGTTCGATGGTGAGAAGAAGAAGATTGTTGCTGCTATTCAGAAGGATTTTGGGTTAGACTCAGGTGATGAAAAAATAGTCATATCTATAGCTATAAAGGTAAAAATTCTGAAGCATCTACTATTAATTCTACATAAACTAGTGATAATGAAGAAAATGAGAGGAAAAGACATGAGATTTTTCATATTAGAGTTATTTCCAAGAATCAAAAGATTGATGCTTTATTTGATAGTGGTTCATAAGTAAACTTGATTTTAGAAGCAATTGTAAAGAAATTGGGACTACTAACCACACCTCACAAGAATCCATATCCATTAGGTTGGGTGTGTGATAAAGCAATGCTACAAGTGACTAGACAATGTAAACTTAGGTTTGCTTTTGGGTTAGCATTTGTAGATGAGGTTGAGTTAGATATAGTTCCCTTGGATATATGTGGTATTGTTTTAGGAAGTCCTTAATTTTATGATATAAAAACCATTTTCTATAGAGCTGAAAATAAGTATCAACTCACAAAAGATGGAATAGAATATACTGTAAGAGCTCATCAACTCAATTAATAACTACACTACCATTAACTCAGGGCAGATGAAATGAATTGTAAGTTCATGAAAGCAATTTTTACTAATGGTTGTAAAGGAAAAGAAACCTGATAAAACCAATGTATTTGAAGACTGTGATGCTAAGCAGCAAGCTGATTTGGAAAAAATTGTTTGAGAATATGATATCCTATTTCAAGAACATAAAGTTCGGCCACCTAAAAGGGAAATTGTACATGATATTCATTTGTAGAAAGATGCTCCATTGCCTAACATTGAAAATGTACAGGTTATCCACTTTACAGAATATAGAGATCAAGAAGCAGGTACAGGAGCTACTCAAGAAAGGGTTCATAAGGCCAAGCACATCACCATGCGAATCTCCAATCGTGTTGGTGAGAAGGAAAGATCATTCGTGTAGGATGTGCATTGACTACAAAGAACTGAATAAAATAATGATCGAGAATCATTAACCCTTCCTCGCATAGATGATCTATTAGATCAGCTAAAATAAGGTGTTTACTTTTCCAAGTTGGACTTGCGTAGTGGCTACCATTAGGTCAGAGTAGCGGAGCAAGATGCATGGAATATTGCTTTCAAAATGAAGCAAGGGTTGTATGAATGGCTAGTTATGCATTTTGGCTTAACTAATGCCCGTGCCACTTTCATGAGTGTAATGAATGATGTACTCAGGCCTTTTATTGATGATTTTATAATTGTATATTTAGATGACATTCTTGTTTTCCGTAAAAAATGAGAAGAACATTTGAAGCATGTAAAGCATACTCTAGATGTTTTGAAAAAAGAAAATCTCTAAGTTAAGTTATCGAAACGTGAATTTGGCAAAACATATTTAAATTATTTGGCTCATATTGTAGGGGGTGGTGGATTTAAGATAGATCCCTCTAAGGTTGAAGTCATTGTGTGAAATAGCCTAAACCCAAATCTGCTACTGAAGTTAGAAGCTTCCTAGGGTAGCACAATATTGGAGAAAGTTTATTGCTAACTTTTCCTTAATTGCAGCTCCCTTACATGCTTTAACAAGATTGAACAAGGTGTTTCAGTGGGGAGGCAAACATCAGAAAGCCTTCGACACCTTGAAAGAAAAAATTAGTACAACACCAGTACTAGCATTGCCAGATCTTCAAAGACCATTTCAGATTGAAATAGATGCCAGTGACTATGCCATGGGAGCAGTGTTGGTGCAACATGGTAAACCCATATGCTACCATTTTGAGACATTTAATTCTAGAGTAGTTAATTGTCCCACATATGATAAAGAATTGTATGCATTAGTGCAGAGTGTGAAAAAGTGGAAACATTACCTATTGGGCAAAGAAACTGTTATACACACTAATCATCAACCACTTCAATATTTACACTCACAAACTAAATTGCAACAATCAAGACAGTATAGGTGGATGGGCTTTCTACAACAGTTTCATCTAGTCATCAGATATAAGAAGGGCATGCACAATAAAGTTGTAGATATGTTGTCTAGATCAATTATAAATGCATCTACTATACGTAAGCATAATTTAGTAATGCATGAAAGCTACATTGAACAATATGCTCAACATATAGATTTTAAAGATGTATATGCAACTTTATGTCATAGAAAACAAGTAGAAGAATTGGATTATTATGTTAAGGACCAACTCTTGTATCATTTGGGAAATTTATGCATTCCTCAAATTGAAAGAGTTAATATAATCCAGGAAGCACACACTTCTCTAATATCAGGTCATTTTGGTGTAAGTAAAATAGTTGCACAACTACAAAGATTTTGCTATTTGCCAAGAATGCATGAAACAATTTCTAGATATATTAAGGGGTGTACCATGTGTTCTAAAAGAAAGCCCGGTAATAAAAAACTAAGCTTGTACACTCCACTTCCAGTTCCATCTTGTCCTTGGGAAAGTGTTTCCATGGACTTTGTTGGGGGGTTGACAAAATCTAGAAAAGGTCATGACTAGTTATATGTTATGTTGGTCAGGTTCATCAAAATGAGTATTTTAATACCTTGTAACAAACAGATTATAGCTGAATAAATAATGAAGTTGCTCTTTCAGCATGTCTGGGTGCATTTTGGGTTACGACTTCCATAGTATCTGGTCGAGATTCCCAACTTGTTGGGAACTTTTGGTCAAGTCTACGGGAGCTAATAGACACCAGACTAAAGAAGAGCATAGCCTTTCATCCACAAACAGATGGCCAAACAGAGGTGGTCAATAGGACAATGATCCATTTGCTCCAGGGTTATTACAGCAAGCATCCCAAGCTTTGGGATGAACATTTATGTTATGTGAATCATGCTTACAATCGTGCCAAGCATTCTTCTACACATAGATCTCCTTTTGAGACTTGTTTCGGTTTTATACCAAGGTCTCCCTTGGATTTTGTCTTTGAAAAATACATAGCTGTTGATGGACACAACGATGTGGACAAAGCAACTAGGTTCATTGAACAGATCCAAGAAATTCACCACACGGTGTAGGAATAGCTGTAAAAGAGTCAGGCCAAGTACAAGGCAAGGCATGATAAGCATCAAACTTAGCATAGCTTTCAAGTTGGTGATCAAGTCTAGTTGTACATCAACAAATACAGAATGCAAGGTGAAGGAAATAAGTTGAAGCCAATAAGGTATGGGCTTTTCAAGATACTTGAGAAAATTGGTGAGAATGATTTTCACCTTGATTTGCTAGCTTACATGCACATCTATTGAGTAGTTAATGCAAAGAACTTGCGACTATGTGAACCTTCTCTGATTGAAGATCCCGAAGAGAAAAGTCAGTTTCCTTCTATTGATGATTTGTTGCCTGAATATCTCAATGAGTTGTAGGAATATATAGTTCTGGACAGGAAGGTAAGAACTACACATAATGGGGATGTTGAGTACCTGAGAATTGGACTCAAAGGTTCAAAACCAAGTAGTGCAAAATGAATAGAGATTGGACAAGTGAGGAAGTTGTATCCTCACTTGATTGATGCTTAAAAACCAACATTTAGTGGTCCAAAAGCCTTTTCAGTGGGAAGGCAAGATCCAAATGGATCCTAGAATACTCTCTAAGTCTTCAAAATCATTCAAAAGATGAAAACAATCACACGGGAACAACCATTAGAAACATCGGAAAACACTATCAGGAGGTGAAAAGCATAAGAAAAGAGAGAAAATAGAGCTATCGGCGACTTACAGTGAATGCACAATGGCTATTAGATCCGGCTGATCAATGGTCCAGATTTGATCGGCAAATAAAAATCGGCAAAGACTATCAGAGGTTATCGGTGGAGACCGTGTGGAACTTTTGGTGGTGATTGGCGGAGTCACTAAGGACTGTCAATCAAGTGCATAGATTGACGACCCATGTTGCATCGCAGAATCGCAATCGACAAACACAATGGAGAGGGGCTTATATATATATATATATATATATATATATATATAATATATATATATAATATATGAGATGCGATTAGCTGGACCCGAATTGCAGAATCGCAATCGACAAACACAATGGAGCGGGGCTTATATATATATATATATATATATAAAATATATATATATATATATATAAATATATATATATATATATATAATATATATATACATATATTATATATATATATATATATATATATATATATATATATATATAATAATATATAATTATATATGAGATGTAATTAGCCGGACCCGATGGATATATAAATGCTATTTTAGAAGATTTGAGATCCGTCATTTGGCATTCTTAATGTATTTCCGTGTATTTCATTTATTAAACGAAATACAAACGGAAGCGTCGATGCAATGAAACTTGGACCTGAAGGTGTTTAGGAATGAAAATGTATAATATTTCAAATTTGCCCAAGGCCATTTTCACAGTGTTTTTCAGTATTTTACTGTATTTTTAAATGCAAACGAAATCCATGAAAGAAGTGGGATTTCAAGGGGAACAAAATGGTAAGTGGTTTGGGCCGGGCTCCGCCCAATCCTATATGATGGAAGCCACGTGTCTCGACTGAGGAGAGAGAAAACCACCCTCATCAGGTGGTTAACTCCTGTATGAAATAGCCACCCGAAATGGATCTCAACCGTTGGATCACGACCTCTCAGATCAACAGTGGAGATGTGATATCGTTACAAAGGGAGACCAGAGAGGAGTTTTAAGGAAAAACTTATAATATTTCAAATCCAATGAATAGTGATTTGCAAATTTTCCTGTGTTTTGCAGCATTTCTCTATGTTAACAAAAAATGACCAATTTTGAAATTTCAAAAGCCTGATGACCCATCTCGTTATAGTACAAGTGGCCAACATCCTTAGAAGCATTTAGCAATGATTGCTAATGCTCAGAAAGGGGTCTGAATGGATAGAAGTTGAAAAGCCAGAGAACCCAAGAAGGAGAATGAACAGAGAGTTCAGATTGGATTTAAAAGCCACAGACCGACAGAAACAAAGGTAGGTAGTATTGAAGATAGTGTTGAGATAGAGATCCACAGAGACAAAGAGTAAGTGAAGAGAGTCTGTGTACTCAAAGAGGCTTGAGAGGTTCAAGCAAAACTCTTGTTTTTGTATCTGTTGTATGAGGCTCAATTTGAGCTCACTATTGTAAAACTGTGCTTCTAAAGACATAATATAGAGGCCACCACTCAAGGCTAGACCAGGAGATGTAGCCCATGAGTTTTGGGTGAACTCCATATTAAACCTGTTGTGTTTATGCGTGTTGTCTATTATGTTTCTTTAACTGCTTCATTGTCTATGTATTTCATAATCTTATTGATCCATTGCGTAAAGTAACATAGGCATATCCATGCACATGAGTCTGTAATACCTTAATAAATGTCTTAGATCTCATTAACAAATCACTTTGTCTACATATTCAGCATAAAACACATCAAAAACAGTTACCTATCACATTCTCTAATAACGATATCTTCTAATTCTAGATACTAGAGTTCTGGCATCCATGCTCAGTCGTCCTTAAACCATAATCCACAAAAAAACACGAAACGTAAACAACTTCTTACAAAATTATATGTCCCATGCATTTCAGTATTATCCAGCAGTGTCTCCTATCTGTTTGAAAAGTTAATGTTGTCTTCATTTTTCTTGACCCCTTGTTTGAATACTAAGAAAAGAAGCTTACCTTGTGCCTTGCCAATGCCTCTTTTGGATAATAAATCAGCTGTCTAGTTCTATTCCATGTAAATGTGATCAATATTGATGTGTTGGAATGTACATACCATCGTCTTGATGCACTTCATCGAGTTATTTAAAACTGGGGAATTGAATTTATTATGGCATTTAGCCCAATCAATAATTAGTTTTGCATCACCAAATCCCTATATCCTCTCTACTCCCAGCCATGTTGTTGTGATCAAGACTCCCCACACTGCAACTATCTCTACCTTGCTATCTGTGCCCTGGCCCCCTTCCCACGAAAAGTGATAACAGTTACTTAGCTCAATGACAATGAATGCCCCACATCCACATTTTCTCCTACAACTTGGACCATCGAAGAAACCCATATGAAATTTATGCCATATGTCTTTCCTAATGATATTTTTGTGCTTGTTATCAATTTTAGGTGGTTTGAACTCCTTGAAGTATGCAACTATTCTGATAGCATCCTACCTTAAACTCGCATTTCTATAGTAAAAAATAAGTGCATTCCTACTACACCATATGAACTAAATGAGATACAATGGAAGAAATATATATCTATCATGAGTTTTGAAACATTTCCATAAACAACTTCTTAATGATGAAAATTGCTTAACTGGATTGATACCAAAATTGTCCAATACCCCCTCCCAAATAGCCTATGCGTCTGGACAATGAAAAAAGAAATGAACATTATCCTCATTACATCTCATGCAAAGGAGACATATCCCCAGCCCTATGTGTCCTCTATTCAATAAATTATTCCATGTCAATAATATGTCCATTATCACCAACCTAAAAAACGATCTCATCTTGTTTGGAATATTCCCTCTCCATATTTTCTGAATCCATGAAGGTCCTTGATAAACCTTCTCCACCCTTGGAATTCCATTGTATATTTCTTTTACCAATGGGTGCGCCTTTTCTATGCATCCCCCCCATGTCATATGATCCTCCTAGCCATTAAGAGAGATCCCTGCATTTCTCATATTAGTAATATATTCTTCCTATTCATAGATATTCCCCCATGGGTAATTGAATATCCCTGGAACTTTTCCATGATTAGCAGTCAATGCATAAATCATCATATATGAAAATCTATTTAAGAAATATTATCTCTTTTTTATGTAGGACATGAAGGATTCTAAAATATAATGTGTAGTTTTACCCCGTACTTTTAATTGCATCCAATCCAATCTTGATTTTTGACCCATCTCCTACCACCCACTGCACCAATCCCATCATCCATTATATGTTTTTCATCCTACTCTTCCAAATATATGATGAAGTAGACTTCATCTTTGACCCTCTAGAAATCCATGCAGTGAAAGACTGCCCATACATGTACTTATCTATGATGACAGTTGACTATATACTTGAGCCCGTAACTTCCCTCCACATGTTCTTTATAATCAATGCATTGTTGAAGGCTGATGGATCTATGATACCTTGTCCCCCTTCCTCAATGGGTCTTACAATGAGAGACCATTTAACTAGATGATACTTCCATTGAGATAATGTTTTAGCCCAAATGAAATTCCCCATGATGGATCATATCATTTTAATTATCTTCTTTGGGAATAGAAAAAGATGCATCCACTATACTACTAAATTTTGAAGAAATACTTTTAACATAATCATTCTTCCTCCCATAGACAACCATCTATGAGTCCAACCATCTAGCTTCTTTTGGAACCTATCAACTAACCATTCCCAGTCCTTGTTGTAGTAGTTTCTGGGCTTCAATATGAACCCCGGATATGTAAAGCTTACATCCAAATGTCGCATCCTAACTTCTAAGAGTAATCTGATGTATTTCATCACTATACCTATATTGCCATTATGAATGAGAATTGATTTTAGACCACTCATACATAATCCCAATGCCCTTCCAAAGGAATACATGATGCAATGAATAACTATTCATTCAATCATGATAGCAGGATCACCAAAAAGGAGGTCGTTGATGAACATCAAGTGAGTAATGTCTATCCTTTTAGACACTCTAACATCGGAGATTGTTCCCCGTATTTTTTCATCTTGCACTTTCTTGCCAAGGTTGTCAATGACCATGAGGAAAAACGCCAGTGAGAGGGTGTATCCCTGCCTCAAGCACCTGTGTGCCAAGAAGAATTCGTAAGGTAGTCCATTTATGATAACATCAAAATTTGTAGTATTTATGCAAGCCATTATCATTTTGAGGAATTCCTAGTCTATAGAGTCATACACCTTAGTCAAATCCACCTTGAGAAGGAAAGACTTCAGGTTCCTGGATTTAATGAAATACATAATCTCCTTAGCAATACCAATAACATCTTGTATCTCTCTTCGCTTGATGAACCTGAATTTCTCCTCATTAATATGTTTAGACAAAATTGGCTTCATTCTTCTAACTATCACTTTAGATATTATTTTATAGATAGTGTTGCAAAGTGATATCGGTCTAAAGTCTGCAAATGTTTTGCGGATGAGAGAGGTAAATGTGGCATTCATAGCCTGAGGAATGAAGCCTTTCATTTGAGACTCAACGGCTTGCAGTAGATCGAGAATCATCAAATTTGAGAAATACATAAACACTTCCACCCCCATCCATATGGTTCGAGACTCTTCTCCTAGAAACTTTCTTTCATAGTCTTAACCAATTCATCCTTAGTGACAGGCCTACTCAATAATTCATTATCCTTGCCCCAATAACATCATCTGAATATGGGAGATAAATTTTGTGTGAGCATTGAAATGATGATCTTGGTCTTTATACTAATTCCATAAATGATTAATTGCCTCCATTTCTAGAGAATATTGCGAGGAAATTAAATTTCCTACCTCATCTTGAATGCTCTTGATGAAATTTATAGTCTTCCTATTATTGAACTGTTGATGAAAGAATTTTGAGTTCTTATCCCTCACTTGAACCCAGATCACCCTACTTTTCGTACAAATGCCCTTCTCGTGTTTTAGTAGCATTGAATTCTTAATACCCTCCATCTCAATTACATTATCACTGTATGAATCAGAGAAGTATAGGGGGTCGATGGGATCATTCAGTGTCTTGATTGATTCATCAATGTCCCTAAGAGTCTTATCCTCTTCACGTTTTTCCCCCGAAATCCACATGCGAGCTTCCCGTTTTAACTGTGATAGCTTGATAGATATTGTAGACAAACAATCCATAGGGCTTCTAGTCAATGGCCTCTTCCACACTGAATAAACAAGATTTTGAAATGCCTTCATTTGTAGCCACCTGAATGGATAAGATCTTTTAACATGATCCCCTCTCCATACTAACATAATAGGCTTTTGATTCCAAATGTAGGTAGTTAGTATCGATGATTCCACATTAGAAATGTGGTGAAACAATGATTGGCACACTGGGAATATGTCAATTATTTTTGAAATATCCTCTCCTCTAGTGCACATGTTTCTCCATGTGAGACCTAAAAGGTCTGGAACTACATGTACTAGAGCTTGAACCCGCATGAAATCATCAAAATAAGAAGTCAATACATCTTCTCATTCCCTATTCTCCCAAATCGCTATCGACGAGAAGTTAAGATCTCCAGCTATAATGATTGTGCTCATCCCAATAATGCCATATTTTGTCACCCAGTCCCAATAATGTTTACCATCGAAATAATCTCATTCGATACTTCACCTTGTGGTGCATGGCTCTACAACTAAAAAATTGAAACCCTAATTTTGCTAGCAATTCTTCTGCAACTTCTAATGTATTTGAATGTATGGTGCAAGTAAATATGGGTGTATGATTAATTCATTACGTCCTTCAAAAGTTTTTGGCTCTCATAGTTTGCTTATGTTCTAGTGAGCTTTCTCTGAAAACGATGGTGAGTCTCGACACACTCATATATTCTTATATAGTTTAATGGGTTACTACACAAAAGGTATGTAATGGGGTTTTGTCTATCAATGTTGGTTGTAGGTCTGGAGCTCTCTAATAACTCCAAACATTGCTTCCTATGTATGGTTCTTTATTGACTTCCATAATGGTCTCTGGCACCTTCACGTCTTTGATAATTATGTCTTATTGTATTCCCCTAACATAGCTCGGATGGTTTTGAAAATTGTCCCAGCTATCATGAGCTCCATGGGGCAAACAAACTTTAGGTTTCGAGAGATTAAAGAGGTACATGTAATCTTGAATATCTTTCTTCTGGGGTATGTGCTGGCTGATAAAAGGTTCCTTTTAAAACTCCTAATTATCCCACATTAATTATAAACCTGGGCAAGTCCTCTTATTTCAAGAGTGTACACAGTATGTGGCTGCTATTAATTTAGAGAGTAATATTTCCTATATTGAAGTATAGATTTTAAATACAAGAGTAAAATGATGCATCTAATAAACCCCAATTGTAATCATTAAAGGAAATATAACATCTAAACTTCAAGACTTGACCTTCTACTGAAATTGTAATCAATCTTTACTCAAGAAATTCAACTAGCAATGGCATCAACTAAGAGTACAACAACTATAACTCATCTCTTCTTAACCGATTTAATCTAAATCAAACTCGATCTCCAATAAATAATCCAAACAGCAATGATATCAATCCGAGAGTCCAATAGCAATAATTAAACTCTTTACAGTTGATTAAATGGAATCCTTATCTAAGCAACTCAATCTGAAACAAAGGTGAACTGAATCAAACGGCAATGCTGTAAATCATATAAAGCGGAGATATTCTGTCAACTAGGAACACAATAAATAGCGAAGGAGATAAAATCATATAAGCAAGAAAACTATCAAACCATCACATTTGCTAGAATTAGAAATATATGGCACAAAGAAAGTAGTTAAATCCACCAGAGGCCAAGCCCTTAGCCGCTAGTGATCACTGCTAAGTTACTTTAGATAATGCAAGGGAAAAACAACTTCAATCATGTATTAATCATCGAATGTAAGTAGCATTACAATATAATTGTGTTCTCTCAACAACGAGAGTCTGTAATCAAAATTACAATTCTAATAATAACAGAGATTTACTTCCCCCTTTCTTCTTACAATCGTCTCCTTTTATAATCAGAAAGGGTAAAAGATAAATGGTAAATGTGATCCCTCTCCTGATCCTGAGGGATTTGCAACTGATTTCCAACTTCAATCATCATTTCCTTTCTCACACCGATCATAATAATTCCCCTTTTGCCTTGTTCGCAACTACCATGTTCCTTCCTTTTCTTGTTGGTTTTTGTTGTTCCTTCGTTAGGGAACAAAAATTGTCCCTTTTGTTGTTTTCCTTCATTTCATACCATAATTCCTCAATATATTCGCACATTAACATATAGAAAAGATAAGAATAATGGAAAATATTGATGAGATTAATAGTAACGATATACCCATTTCGTGACTCAACATATTCCCCTACTTACCCCGTTTCATGTCATCATGAAAAGAAAGTAATTTGTATGTATAGTAGTTAAAGAGTAGGATCAAGAAGGAATGTTGTAAAGTGGTCTAAAACCATGATTCTGGGCTAAGAGCTCAAAGATGGGCCCTATCTTTCCTTCAGGCGATTCGTATATAGCACGATAACCTTCAGCAGGATACCAAATGCTGGGGCTACGAAATCGACATCCTAACTAATAAGGACCTTCTCTCAAAATGAGATTGCTATATGTGACAAAATAAATTGTAGCTAGTTTAAAATTTTGTAATTAAATGGCTCTCTATCTTATATACTACTAGTGGAGACTGTCCACCTAAGCTTGGCTATAGCCAAGGAGCTTTCTAGAATGGAGAGGAAGTATTCTACTCCCTTCTATACAATCTCTTTCTGAATAGGCCCTAAGATTTTTAATCACCCCTTCCCTTGTCATCAGACTCTTGTGATTGGCCAACAATTGCAAATGGTGTTTGGATTCATTTCTTACCCAAAGATCCAGTACATGCTCTTGTCTTTGGAACACGTTATGAGACTTGAACCATTTCAGTTGATTGACTGAAAATGAGATAAAGGCTTGGAATTTAACATCTCCCACAAATGGTTTGGGGTTCTTTTCCACCTCTTCCTCTAATAAAAAATTCTAAAGGTAAAATTCACAAACCAACCTTTGAACTTTTACCCCATGTTGTTTGAAACAATTTATAAAATCCTCAATTGTTTTTAATTCAATTGGTTTTCCATCTCTCACAGCTTTAATTTTTAGCAGCAAGTACCATTCTAACAAAAATAAGACATAATTAATAGAAGGAGATCTGCATGCCAAGACATCAGTATATAATGGGTAGATAGTGTCTATTTGATTCATGACCCTCTCTAATTTGAGCTTAATTTTCTTAATTTTCTCTTCTACTTTTCGATATATGTCAAAGGTCTCACTCTCTAATGTATTTATGTCCTGAAGCTGCCTTTGCAATTCTTGATATTTTTGTTGGGAGATAGTTTCTTGTTCAAGCTATTCTAAGGCGAGCTAAGCTTGTGCTAATTCTTCTTGAAGATTCAATATAATGGGGTTATTGCATGTCATGACATCTTTGACCTCAATGGTTGTCTGAGTACTTATGCTATATGAAGGGATGCCTACTGTCTGTGTTTCTTTATTATGGGAGGTCCAAACCTTTGTCTGGGTAGCCATGTTGTAGGAGGGTACCACCTCCATCTGAGTAGCTATGTTATAAGAGGGTACAACCTCTGTCTGGGTAGCTACTTCTACAAGAATTGCATGTTGTTCCGTAATAGGTTGAGTGAGTATGGGCTCAGTTTGAGACCCTGTAGCCCTACTTTCATATAATTCAGTTTGAACTGTCATGTTTACTGTCTCCGAGGTTTTGTCTGGAACCTTCCTGGCTGATATTTATTTTATCTTTCCTGTAAGACTTTTTATTGTTTTGCGAAGCCTTTGCTATTCCTTCCTAAGATTTTTCAATTTGGCTCTATACTTTTTCGGAGGAGAAACTGCTATGTTAATAGTTTCTGCTTCTAATGAGCCCAACTACTCATCCTAGCTCTGTTCTAAAAGAACCGTGTCCCTAGATTGGTAATCGATTTCTTGGTTTATTTCTATTCCTTCTATTTGGCCTATATTCTCTGTGTTTAGGCCTACTTGGTTGGGTTATCCTCAAAGTGTGTCACTAGGTTGATTCACCTCTTCTTAAATGGCCTCTGTGCTTGTTTCCGCTTCATGGCTTACATTTTTTTATGGAATTTTGTCATGGCTAGAGTTCTTTAGAGATTGGGTTGCTACCAAATTAATGTTGAGCAGGCTTTCAGGCTGTATGAAATCATTCATATTGGCCAGGATCTAGGCCAATTTGATATCATGCAATAAATCACCTGGGGACTTGTATTTGGTGTTGAGGGGAGTCCCGATTAATTTCTTTGTTCGTCTCTAGAATTCCCTGTTTCTTCCTCATGGTATGATTTAGGGTTATCCCATCCTTCTAACTGCAAGTATTGCTCACTTCTTGGGCTAGATAGCTCTATGGGTTGGCTGATACTACCTTGGGAATTTTCAGCCACTCCTTAATTTGTCCTCAACCTGGTGGATTTTTTGTGCTTTTGGGGTATGTTCCTCCCAAGGGTAATCCTCTTCGTTTTTGGAATATGGTTAGGTGTAGGCAGACCCAAACCTCCTTCGAGAGAAAATATTAGTTCCTCCTAGCTTGATTTTTGTTGGGCGAGGTTGTATTTAACTATCAGCCTGGTCAAACAATGGTGTCTTACTACAGGTTCTATGTGTCGGGACCGTCTTAACCTCTCAGGTGTGTCATGTAGTAAAAAATTCGATAATGTAGGTAAATTTACAGACCACTTCTGTTTTATAACTACTACGAGTTTGAGTGGATGCGGCCCTACCACGTCTTTGTGCCCATTACATGCGATGTAATTCTGGACGATTCTTGCTAATACTCCCCATGGTTCTCCAAGCAAACATTGTTGAACACCTTTGCCTTTTTTGATCAACTCCTTTCCTTCGTCCTTAAAGGCTTCAATAGCATCATGCAACTTCAATCGTCTGTTAGCCCATATGGGTCCTTCGGCCAGCAACCCAGATACTTCAGTTATCACAACGTTTGATACTGTGATTTGCCTGCCCCTTACCATGGACTGTCCATTTTGTAGATTGCATAGGAATTCAATGGAAATTGCCTCGTTGGGTGGCTGAAATCGCGTAAAGTATGTTATCCATCCAACTCGAGCTAAAATTTCTCTGGCTGCATCAGAAACAACAAATTTTAGTGGTTCTTTGCACACTATTCTTCCTCCCATACTATTTGAATTCTACAAAAGGTTAGTGTAACAGAGACAACACAACAATCAAACAGAGCCGAGTGATGGAACAACAAATTGTTATATTGGCTATATCAGATGATACTTCATAAATATATATACCATTATTGAGGGCTATCATCATACCACTTGCTCTGTGATCATAGAATGTCGTATCATTCTGAAAAACCCAATGAAAAACTGACAGCATATGCATAAGTACGCTGGAGGTCCCCACCCCCCTTCGAAATGATAGGTCACCTACGACTGAATGAATGAAAGGGTAAAGTGTTGGCGGTGAAGTATAGGGGTGATGTATTGGCAAGGCACGCCTATTAATGCAAGGATCATAATGAATATTGGAGTGGTGAAATCAAGGCTTCTACCCAAGAATTATCAATAAGTGATAGGCTGTTGTGATGTGATATGATAAGGAAAGAGGGACAGTATGTGCTAGCAATAATACTTTACTACCTTATTGCATGTAAAACTATTGTGATTGATTTTGTACAAAATTACTCATGCATAAAGGTTCAAGGGACTTTAGGGACATAGTCTCTCTGTAAAAAAAATTAAATCATAAGAATAGGGTATTAAAATAATTATTGATATAAAATAAAGCTTCAATACCATCAACAGAGCTTTTGTTGCTTGCAAGCATCCATGGCCTCGACAAAGTTTCTTTCTAACCCTTGGAACCATGGTCCTCTATGTATAATTTTGGGATGTGTCTTATGAAGTCCATAATAGAAACCAATGTGCTAGCTTGGTAACCAGGTGAACACATTGCCATTCACTAAGAATTAGCGAAAGTGGTTAGGCTGGCTCGTGATGAGACCTCTTGTTTCCAAGGACTTTGTTTATTTATGCATCCATTGGATCATATCCCTAGTGTGGTGGCCATAGTGGGAATGCCACTTCGTTGCTTTCCTATGATCATGGTAGGCTAGCTCGTGATGAGACCCCCTATCCTCCATCTATGGAAAAACATCATAAAACTTGTTAGTGAATATATATATATATATCTATATATATATATATATATATATATATATATATAATATATAATATATATATATATATATATATTATATATATATATATATAGAGGGTGGCTCATCACTCCTTAAGAGTAGGGATGGCGAAAGAGGTTTCGCATATCAATATAAAAAAATATAACCATAATCTTATTGATAATACATAAAGAGGGATATACAGGAAAGGGTGAACCAACATGGTATAGATAATCAATCAATTTGGTTTATAGTGGAAGTGAGAATAGTGAAATGATATAGATAACTGTGTCCCTTCCTTTTTTGATCATCACAAAGCATTCTTGTTAAAGATGATAATATTCAAAGTATTTTCCTGTTCCACTAGACTCCATATTTGTTGTCCTTCAATATGTATTGTACCTTTCATGCCATTTAAGAGGGTTATAAAGAGTGAGTAGGGATGGTCATGTAAAGGAAAGAAAGGGTTTTCTCCAAAAAATACTCACAAAGTGCCATGAAACAACAAAAGAAAACTCCACACAAAAGGTTTTATTCCTTATAGAGAACAACAAGGAAAGACACGCAAAAAGGTGTTGTTCCTTAGAGGGAACAACAATTGTTCCCTATAAGGAACAAAAAATGAAAAATACATGTAGACGATGTTGTTTCCTGTAGGGAACAACAAAAATATATATATGCAAGAGTGTTGTTCCTTATAGGGAACGACAACTGTTCCCTGTGAGGAACAACAAAGGTAATGCACATGAAAATTGTCGTTCGTTGTGAGGAACAATAAGGGAAATACATGCTACAAAATTTAATGTTCCCTAGAGGGAAAAATAGTTATTCCTTAGATGGAAGAACAAAGAAAATGTTCGCAAAAAACGTTGTTCCTTATAGGGAACAACAACTGTTCTCTGCAGGGAACAACAACTGTTCCCTGTAGGGAACAACAAGAAGAAAATGCGTGCTGAAACTGCTATTCCTTAGAGGGAACAAAAACTGTTCCTTAGACGGAAGAGTAGTTGTTCCTTAGAGGGAACAACAAAGCAAAACTTATACGAAAATTGTTGTTCCTTGGAGGGAACAACAATTGTTCCTTAGAGGGAATAACAAAGGAAAAAAAAAAAAAAAACTAATATGCAATCTATTATTCAAGAAAATCCAATCAAATAGAAAGAAAACATAAAGGTAAATTTATATACAGGTTTCAAAATAGAATAAATTCTTCACTGGATTGGTGTTACGGGAGGGTTTCCCTTCTCAGCAAGAATTTGGATTATGGGATCTTCATGTATGTGATGGCAAAAGGACTCCCTTATAAGCGGTTTATTATAGAGGCGCACTCTATGCCCATTTTCTTTAAAAGAGTAATGGACCCATCGATGGTGGTTAACATGAGGGTGTCATTATCGTGCACCTCCTTTATCTTGTAGGGACCTAATGATTTGGTCTGGAGTTTGCCTGGGAAATCTTGGAACCTAGAATTGTACAGAAGTGCCCAATCACCTTCATGGAAGATCTTCTTCATGATAAGGGCATCATGCCATTTCACTCTTTGTTGTTGGATTAGTGTAGTATGCTGAAGAGCCGATAGCCGAATTTCATCCAATTCATTGATTTGATGTAGCCTATTAATCTGTGCTTCATTTAAGTCCAAGCCTACTTCTTGAGCTATCCTCAATGTCTGAATTTCAAATTCTATTGGGAAGATAGGTTCTTTGCCAAACATTAGCTGATATGGGGAATATCCTATGGTATTTCTCCATGTTGTGTGGTATGCCCATAGGGCTTTTTTCAATTGGGTAGCCCAGTCACGTCTATGTGATGCAACTGTCTTTGTGAGTATTGCCTCGATTACTTTATTGGTACTTTCTACTTGGCCATTTGTGTGCATGTGGTATGGATATGTCATTCTGTGCATGATATGATGATTTTTTAATGCCACAACAATCTTATGGCCTACAAATTGTAGCCCTCCATCTGTGATTATTTCTCTAGGCAAGACATACTGCATGAAAAGTTGGAAAATAAAGTGTATTATTGAGTCCTCCGTTGCCCATGGTAATGCTTATGCCTCTACCCATTTCATCACATATTCTGTTGCAACCAGTATATATGTCTTTTGATTAGATGATGGGTTTATTGGGCCAATAAAGTCTAACTCCCATCATTCAAAAGGTTGAATGACTAAATGTCGATGCAGGGGCATCTCATCAGGCTGTCCACGATGGCCCATTCTTTTGCAACTATTGCATGCCTGGACAAACTTCTTATCATCCTTAAAAATGGTGGGCCAATAATAGCCCATCTGTAAGACTTTGTGACCAGTTTTGCAGTCTGCAAAATTTCCACTGCAAGGCCCATTATGGCAAGCTTTCAGGATGTCGAAGATTTCTTCTTCCCTGACACATCTTCGAATATGCATATTAGTTCCTGTATGAAATAAATATCCTCCGATCCAGGAGAATCGAGTGCTACACTGTAGTATTTGTTTTCTTTCATTGGGCATTAGGCGCTTGTGTAATTTTCCCACTGCTAGGTAGTTTGCGACATGTGCATACCAAGGTGTTTTCACGGTTACAACAAATATGTCCTCATCTGGGAACTGGTCTTCTACTATTGCCAAGTCATCTGTCTTTGGCACATGTGAAATGAAGTTTGCTACTCGATTTTCCTTTCTTAGTCGATCTTCGATTGTTATGTCAAATTCCTGCAAAAGGATCAACCATCTTTTCACTCTTCCATTTGTAACAGGTTTATTAGCTAGATATTTAATAACAGAGTGATCAATATACAAAACCATAGGGTATTCTGTTATATAATGTCTGAATTTATTAATAGCATAGATTACAGGAAAAAGTTCTTTTCGGTCACAATGTAATTTAACTCAGCAGGAGATAAATTTTTGCTGATGTAGTATATCACATTTGGTTTCTTATCTTCCTCCCAGCCTAGAGTTGCTCCAATGGCCATATCTCATGCATCGGATGAGATCTAAAATGGCGAAACCCAGTTTGGGCCCCATAATACTGGGGTTGTTGATACTAGCTATTTTAAATCTTCAAAAGTAGTGTCATATCTGTCACTCCAAATGAAATCGATATTTCCTGTTAATGCATATAATGGTGCAGTAATTTGGGAGAAATTCTTCATAAATCTTCTATAATATCACAAAAATCCCAAAAAACTAAGTACCTCAGTTTGTGTGGATGGGGTAGGTATTAAGAGAATTATCTAAATTTTTTTTGGGTCTACCTGAATTCCAGCTATTGAGATGTAGTGACCCAGGATGAGGCCCTCGGTCATCATCATGTGGCATTTTTCATTGCTTAAACAAAGCCTGATAGCAATACATTTTTGCAAAACTTGCTCTAGCATTTGTATTGCGGGCTCGAAGTCATCTCCATAGGGTGTAAAGTCATCCATGTACGCGTCAAGCCCCTCGTTCATCAAGTCTGAAAAAATGATGAGTATAGCCCTTTCGAATGTGGTAGGTGCGTTGCATAGTCTGAAAGGTAAGAGCCTGTAAGCAAATGACCCCCAAGGGCAGGTAAAGGTAGTCTTATCCTGGTCTTTAGGGGCAATTTGGATTTGATTGTAACTGTTGAAGCCATCTAAGAAAGAGAAGAATTTGTTTCCTGCCAATATGTCCAAAACATGGTCGATGCACAGGATGGGAAAATGGTCTTTTTGGTTTACTTTATTAAGCTCTCTATAATCGACACATATACGCCACTTTCCATTATTTTTAGCCACCACAACTAATGGAGAAACCCATTTTCTATCAGATATAGGATGGATGAAGTTTACGTCTAACATTTTTTGTAGTTCATCTTTAACAACATCTTTAAGGTGAGGGTTTAACCTCCATTGAGGTTGTCGAATGGGACTCACATCTTTCTCTGTATAGATATGGTGGATGCATAATAGGGGATCAATCCCTTTCATGTTCAGATAATCCCAAGCGAAACACTCTTTATATTTTCTCAGAAGTTGAACAAGCCTCTACTCCTGGTCATCAGTCAGGCTTTTATTCATACTTAGGACTTTCCTTGGATCAATTTTAATGGCTTCGTTGTTATAAGTAGTAGTTGTTGGTATTGTCTAGTCATTAATATCTTCTAAGGATCTTCTTCCATTTCATTATCTAGGGCTGCTTCGATCATGTGACATTTTATATTGGATACGACATCTAGTTGGTTAATATAATTGTTAATGATGTCATGTTATGTTTTATCCTTAAATCCAAGAGCATCTTCTATAGTTAGCGGTGATTGAACGTTTTCAGTTAAATATGATACAAGTTGTTTTCTAGTTTTTATTATTGTTAAGCTTGGCTGAGCTGGAGGATATAAAGCTAAATTAATTACATTACTTCCTCTTACTATAATCATGCTGCCTGTTCAACAACTTATGTAAGCATCTGCAGTTGCTAGCCAAGGTGTTTCTAGAATTAGGGGATGTCCGTCTAGCCAGTTTCTAGGATTGATGATCAAGAAATCTGCTGGGTATTCCAAAGAATATACAAACACCATTACATCCTGTAATGTTCCTTCTAGTTTGACTATCGATCAGTTAGCTAGCTCCAACAAGGTCATGGTTGGATCTAAGGATGTAATGCCAAGTTTTTGATAGGTTGTTATTGTGAGAATATTAATGGTTGCTCCTAGGTCAACTAATGCATTGGGGAAGGAACATCCATTTATTTCAATCGTGACTATAGGGTTTCCTGGTCCTCATATTTCACCGGTGTTTCTCTGCCTGATAATAATTCGGACAATGTTTCGACTATGTG
This sequence comes from Pinus taeda, assembly GCA_000404065.3. Lineage (NCBI taxonomy): Eukaryota > Viridiplantae > Streptophyta > Pinopsida > Pinales > Pinaceae > Pinus > Pinus taeda. Next base: position 41,126 of record APFE030221097.1, read on the forward strand.
GACAGTTGGAGTTGTTTTTATTTTCCTCTTTAGCTTTTTCGTACACAATTCCTTAATAGTTTTTGCATAAATTGGGATGCCTTGAATAGCTTGTAGGAGGGGTATTTTTACACAAAGGTTTTTTAATTCTTCCAGAAGATCAAAATCGGGATATTCGAGTAAGCGGGGTATAATCAATCTCTCTGGGAATGGTGGAGAAGAGGTAATAATTTGGTCATGGCTTTTCTGTTTAACCATGTTCTCCACTTGAGTTATTTTTTCTACGGGTAATGGATCTTCTAATTGTATATTTTTATCCCCCTCTAACTCAATTATCTGTCCAGACATTAATTTGAGTTCATTACACTCCCTCAACTCAATTTTTGGCTTCGGTCTTTCAATAATTTGCATAGATTGGACTTGTCTATTCTGGGGGTTTGGGTTGGGCTGGGCTGGGAGCTATGGTTGTAGATTGGTCTGAGGGTTCTGTCGCAATGTGTAAGGTGTTGGTGGTGTAAGTTGAGGTAGGGGGATTGTTCGTACTGGATGGTTTGTAGGTCTTTGCCAGCTTGACTGCCAATTCTGGTTTTGTGAAGTGGAGGGTGGCCATTGAGATTGATATGCATTATTCTGCCAAAATTGTGGAAAGTAAGAGGAATTTGGCCAATTGTTTTTTGATTTGATTGGTTGGACCAAGGTGGAATAGAGAATGGTTGTTGTGACCAACTAGGAAAAGGTTGTTGATTTTGCCATGTAGCTCTTGTGTATTGTTGAGCATTATATTGTGAGGGCTCAAAGAAAGAAGATGGGCTAGTAGGCATACTTGTTTGTCGTGCTTGCCATTGGCGACGTTGATTTAGCAGGTAGACTGGTTCTGTTTCTTCCTCTAACTCCTTAAAGACTGCTTTCAGCCCTGGGATTGATGGGTAGCTTTCTGTGGCATGATCTTTAGTACATATGGCACAGGTTTGTACCATATCCAGTGGGCATTCTTTATGACTATGCTTCTTCTTGCATCTAGGGAAAATATCACCAGGTTTCGTTCTACTTGAACCTACTTCTACTTGGCTTGCATGATGTCTAATTGCATCATCAAATTTCCCAAGATATCTATTTTGATATCCTCTAGTAATTTTCCAATTTCTACACTAGAAATGCTCCCACTAGAGATTTTTCCGTCCTTGGTGATCATGTTATGTTCTTCTGGTTTCAATCTTGTATTGCCTCTTGAGAACCTGATACACAAATTAATAATGTTAGCATATTCTTCTTGATATATATCACCTTTACCGATAATATTTAATGTCTCTATCCATTGGTCTTTCATTCCTTTAATCAGTGTAGTTTTTAGCACATTATCAGGCAAAGGTAGAGTTGTGTAGGGAGACCACTGGAGGTTATATTGAAAATGTTCCACATACTCTTCTAACATTTCACTAGGTCTTGCTACCATTTGGAATATTTCATCTTTCAGCTCCCTAGATCTATAATAGTCCTGATATTTTTTAAAGAAAGTGGTTTTCATTTTATCCCAATCATTTATTGTGCCCCCACCTAGTCCCATAAATCAACGCAGGGCTGCTCCTTTTAACGTAGAGGGAAATAGCTTTTGTTTCTGGGGGTCGATGGCATAATCATTACCCCGACATAATACATCAAATTCAAACAGAAATGCATCTGGATCCTCTTATGTGAGTCCATGAAAGGTGGGAATATTTTGTAGAGGGATAGCTTTCATGGGTGCATTGACAGTTATGTCAACGATGGGATACTATAATGTTGAGGTCTGGGGTGCTTGTGGATTGTTGCCCACTTGATCAAATATATGCCAGTACCCTTCTAGGATCTCTAGGGAGTTATTCCTAGGATGACTAGAAGGGGTTGGAATGATCTTAACAACACTCCCTTGGTGTAGGATACTGAGTGTTCCTTGCTCAATTTCTCCTTGAGGGGATCTTGGTTCCTCTGTTTCCCCTATTTCTCCTTCTCCTTCACAAATATTGCAAGAATTCCCTTCTTGTGAGGGACTTGGGAACATATTTTCAATATCTTGAAAACTCTACTTAGTTCCTTCTGTTTTACAGTGGACCTCAACGTAGGATACAGATGGTGAGCCTGTGGCCCAAAGGGAGACAGTAGGTTGTCTAGAAGAAACTGTTCGAGGACCTACTGATGGCTGAGATTCATGTTTCCTTAAGATGTTGTTTATGAAAGTTGATCGTCCAAGGGTCACCGACCCTTTAGATTTTTGAGGTTTGGGTAGTGGAATTGGATTTGTTTTTGGGTCTTTTCTTCTTAGTCATTCATGTAAACAATTCAAATGTTTATCTCTGCCCTAAGTTCCTAGAAACTCTGCTAGAAAGCAGGCAGGAGAGCATGCATTTTACTTGCTCCGTACATAGCTTCTTACCTTCCTTTTTCAATACCCAGTTCTCTCCCAATAGACAAGCATCAAATACCTACTTCAATTTTTTGTAATTGTGCTGAAAAGTGGGCAGATGAGCAAGCACCTTTACTTGCTCGTTACATATGTTCTTACCTTCCATTTTCAATACCCAATTCTTCCTCAACAACAATTATCAAATGTACATCACTCTTTGTAAATGGATACACTCTCCATGACAACGACGCCAAAATGTTGACTGATAAAAGGTGCCTTTCAAAACTCCTAATTATCCCACATTAATTATCAACCTGGGGAAGTCCTCTTATTTCAAGAGTGTACACAGTATGTGGCTGCTATTAATTCAGAGAGTAATGTTTCTTAAATTGCAGTATAGATTTTAAATATAAGAGTAAATAAATGCATCTAATAAACGCCAATTGCAATCATTAAAGGAGATATAACATCTAAACTTCAAGACTCGACCTTCACCTATAATTGTAATCAATCTTTACTCAAGCAATTCAACTAGCAATGGCATCAGCTGAGAGTACAGTAGCAATAACTCATCTCTTCTTAACTGATTTAGTCTAAATCAAACTCGATCTCCGGTAAATAATCCAAACAGCAATGATATCAATCTGGGAGTCTAATAGCGATAATTAAACTCTTTACAGTTGATTAAATGGAATCCTTATCTAAGTAACTCAATATGAAACGAAGGTGAACTAAATCAAACAACAATGTTGTAAATCATGGAAAGAAGAGATATTCTATCAACATAGGAACACAATAAATAGAGAAGGAGATAAATTCACAGAAAGCAATAAAACTATCAAACCATCACACTTGCGAGAATTAGAAATGTATGGCACAAAGAAAGTAGTTAAATCCACTAGAGGCCGGGCCCTTAGCCGCCAGCGAACACTGCTAAGTTACTTCAGATAATGCGAGGGAACAACAACTTCAATTATGTAGTAATCATTGAATGTAAATAGCATTACAATATAACTGTGTTCTCTCAACAATGAGAGTCTGTAATTTAAATTACAATTCCAACAATAACAGAGATTTCCTTTCTCCTTTCTTCTTACAATCATCTCCCTTTATAGTCAGAAAGGGTAAAAGATAAAGGGTAAATGCGATCCATCAGGATCTCCCAATCCTGAGAGATTCACAACCAATTTTCAGCTTCAGACATCCTTTCCTTTCACGCTCTGATCCTCTTGATTTTCCTTTAGCCTTGCCTGCAACTGCTGTGTTCCTTCCTTTGCTTGTTGGTTTTTGTTGTTCCTTCATTAGGGAACAACAATTGTCCCTTTTGTCGTTTTCCTGCATAAAGAAGGGTAATAGTTAGCTAAAACATAACTGCAGATAATTCCTTCATTTCATGCCATAATTCCTTAATATATTCACACATTAAGATGTAGAAAAGATAAGGATAAAGGAAAAGGATGATGAGATTAATAGTAACTACATACCCATTTCGTGACTTAACAGTATGATGGTTCCATAACTCCTTGATTTGATATCTCCTATATTTTCTTATAACCCTCCTCCATTGGTGCCCTGTATAGGATTTCAAGAGGGTTTTTGCTGGTAAAAGAGTTTTCTTGAGGTAAAGAGTAGCTCATTCCCTTATTATTTTGTTAGCGTCCTTTCTCAAATTGCAGGAATTCTTTTCAAATGATGATTGTTGTTCTGCAGGTATGGTTTCAGAAACACTCATCAAGGGTTCCACCCTGCAGCTTTATGAACTTACTCGAGGTTTTTAATTATTTCACACTCGTCTATGTTTATAGGTGTTCTTCACAGTTCAGATGAAATATTTATGTCGAGGGATTTTGTTTTTGTTGTATATGAAGTTCTTTATGTGCTGCCTATTTTATGTGGCCTTCTACAAAAAAAACAACTCATTGTTTTAATTCAAACAAAAATCATTAAATTTAAAGTCATCTTCTATGACGCTCATTGTCATTATCATCTCGACTTTGTATCAGTGGTTTCATGTATTTCCCTATATTTTTTTTCTTTAGAAGTTTTTAGTTTTCAAATCTCCATTTTAGTATTTTGCTCATTTTTCTAATTGCTATAATTACTGGTTTGGTTTTTCTTGTGTTCGTGTGTAAGCAAAAACCCCGAAGGCTCACTTAAATATGATATATCAAAAGATCACACAACAAATTAGTTGTGTTAGCAAAGAAACATGTTTTTAGTAGGGTTGAACCCAAGTATTTGTAAACAAGGCTCACTTGATTTACCACTTGACCACAACCTGCTTGACAATGAATTGTGTATTAAGTTATATTTGTAATGTGTAAGGAAATCCATCCCTAGAAAAGTACATGATTTCATCCCCGACTAAGTCTTGTGTTAACTAATTATCTAGACTATGAGTTGTAGAAAATCTGATGGTAGGTTACCTGATAATGCAATATAAATCAAAGCAGAATACTATAACCTACTTCTACTATAAATTTGTGGAAGCTTAAAGATTGAGCTGAACAATATAACCAGAAGAAGAAGAATTAATGCACAATACAGATTAAAATACCTTGGGGAAAGCCTCAGGTAAAAACCCCACACTATTATTTTATCATACATGGCGGAAATACATAGGAATTATACAAAGCCTTAACTCTCATAGCTAGCCAGCTCTTAGTACAATCCTCATTGATCCTCAGAGGCAATCTTGGCTTCTCTCCAACCTTCCTCTCTACCCTCCAAGCTCCTATTTCCTTGTGTTGTTCCTTGTTTATGATTCTCTCTTACCAAGTGGAAAACCCATCCTCAAAACTATGCAATCCTCAAGGATAAATCCTTGACTGCATGCATGATTTTCTCCATGAGAAAACACATGCAAATGATAGTACACTGTCCTTGACTTTAATCTCAACTAGGTCTTTCTCAGAATAGACATGCATGAGTTTCTGATGAGGGAATCTTTAGTTAACTGGAGAAGCACTACTTGAGTGCATGCATGCACCAACTGATTGTTAACTCACTATTAGTTCCTCAAACAATTTGGAACTAATTTAACTGGACATAAATTAGTAAACTGAGTTAACTAATTACAACTCAAATATAACTCAATCTTATCTCCTTAATTTAAGGGATAACTCTAGCATGACTTTAGAAAGACTTCTAACTTGAATATCTCCAAGTAATTAATTTAAAATAAATAAATAAATTATTTCAAAGTACCTATTAAGACTAAATTCTGTTTTAATTCACAATTTAATTCAAGGACAAATTAAATTGGAATATTCTTGTTGCCATATTTCAACACTCCCTCTCAACAAGAAAGGGATTATCTGCCACCCCAATCTTGTCTCTATGGAACTGGAATTTACACTTTGACAATGCCTTTGTCAAAATGTCAGTGTCTTTCTCCTCTGTCAAAATATACTGCAGCAACATGATCCTCTTGACCTGTGAAAAGCCATGGGCAACAAATCTTGCCTTATGCTTCTCCACATTACCATCAGTAGCTTGCTTTACCTTGTAAATCCAATGAGAACTCACAATTGACTTGTTCTACGGTCTCGGAACCACGTCCCAAACACTGTTACGAACTATGGAGTCATACTCCTCCACCATAACATCAACCCAAATCAGTTGCTGCACTGCTTCATCAAAGGAAGATGGCTTGGTCTCAACACATTCCCCAACAAGGGCCATGTGTCTAGTGTACCTCTGAGGTGACCTCCTCTGTCTACACTGAGAGGACGGTGCTTCCACATTCTCTCTCACATCCTCCAACAATTTGTCAGCTTCTCTTGTGTGCTTTCATCGATCTCTAGAAGACTATGCTTGAGTCGATGTCTCCACTCCTGGAACCTCTACATGCGGCTGCTCCACATTAGTCTGAGGCTCCTCCTCCTTAGGAACCAACAGTTCCTCCACAGACTATATTTGGAGCTCCCTCTCAAGGGAAACTCACATGGCCTTTTGCTCATCAAACTTGAGATCTTTGTGAACCACTGTCCTCCAACTGGTAGGTGAGTACACCTGATAGTTGTGAGGTATATTATTGTACACCAAAAATATCCCCAACTCTGTTGTCGGCTCAAGCTTCTTTTGTGCATCCTTTGTCACATGGAAATATACTGATGAGCTAAATATGTTGAAGTGACCCACATCTGGTCTCTTATCCAAGCAAGCTTCCTCTTTTGTCTTCATCCCAAGTATGCGATGTTGGCTTCTATTCTGCAAATAGAGCGCTATCTTGCATGCCTCGGCCCACAAGTGAAGTGGTAGGCCTTGGTCACGCAACATTGCCTGTGTTGCCCCTATAATAGTTCTATTCTTCCTCTCAGCCACCCCATTATGTTGTGGGTTATGAGGTGTCGTCAAATCTCATTTAATTCCTTTCGTTGAACATAAGTCCTAAAATTATTGAGAGACATATTCTCTATCGTTGTTGCCTCTCGAGGCCTTGATCTTCTTCCTTGACTCTTTCTCGACCAAAGCTTTGAACTCACAAAACTTTGTGAAAGTTTGGTCCTTCTTATGCATGAAATAAATCCAACATTTACGAGAATAGTCATCAATGAAAATCACATAATACCTTTACTTGACTATGGATGCCATCAAGAATGGTCCACACAAATTAGTATGAACTCACTCTAAGATAGCCTCTTCTCATCTGTATCAGTCATGAAAGGAATAATATGTGTACTTTCCCAAGGTAGAACCTTTGCATGTGTCAACTTGCTCAAGTTTACCTTTGGGAAGTCTTGTAGATATCTCTTGCATTATCTTCAAAGCCCCATGATGCAAATGGCCCAACTTCCTGTGCCACAACTCGCCAATGTCTTGGCTTTGCACAAATTCTGCTTTCGTACTCAATGTTGCACAATCATTTATCTCTACTTTATAGAGATTCTTCACCCAAATCCCTATCCTCTTGGTTTGACCCATGGCCATGTGTCTTAGGAGTGCTTTTCCTTTACTGAAGACAACATCATAGCCTTCGTCCTCTAACATCGCGATCGATACCAAGTTCTTCTTCAGTCCATGCACATACTTCACAAGTGTCAAGGTGAGAGGAGCTACATGCTCCCTCTGGAAAGCAACTGTGCCCACTCCTGAAACACTATACCTTATGTCATCACCCATCTCTATGCACACCATACACAACCCATCACTGATGACACCATGCATGCGATGAGGGTAAAGTCCATTTCGAACTGAGAGGCAAATGCCTCACCTTCTGATCCTTCCGAGGATCCCTTCTTATACTTCTTCGATGGGCAATTAGTCGCATAATGTCCCATCTTGTGACAATTAAAGCATATTACTTTAGACATGTCACCCTTCTTCCCTTCATGAGAAGAATTTGATTTGAAATGGCAAGCCTTCCCCTCCCCTTTCCTTATCGTACTTTATAAGGCCAAATTTTCTTCATCATAATTCTTGGATGAAGAACCATCTCATGTGCTCCTCTTTATCTCCTCCTACATAAGATCCGACCAAAATCGTTCCCAATCCGGTAGTTTCTCCCTTCCACTCACAGAGTCCTGGTAGCTATTCCAACTCTTTGGAACGCCAAGGAGAGTGAGGCTCACCATATCATCATTGGTAGTAGTTATTCCCACACTGCCAAGCTCATATCTGTAGGTGGTGAGCTTGTTTAGATATGTGGAAATAGTATCGCCCTTCTCCATCTTGATTCTTCGAAGATTATCATTGAGCGCCAATTTCCTCTGGTCACTACTGTTCTAGTAGAGGTCCTTCAATGTCCTGCACATTGAAAATGGAGTATCCTTCCCATGGATATTCGAGACAATATGGTCTCGAACTCCCTCAAGGATGATCCATCTCGCTTTCGCCACACACTTCTACCACTCAACCAACTCTTATGCATTAGTTGAAGATGGCTTTGGGATTTCTTGATGAATGAATTCATTCAAGCCATTGTCTTCTAATACAACCTCCATTACATCTTTCCATGCTATGTTATTCGAGCTACCTTTCAACGCATACTCGAGTCTGAAGCCATAGAATGACATTAGCCAACCTCGAAGTATGATATGAATTCGATATGCACCTACAACCCCGAACTTCAAACTTCGAATTATCTTCTCAATATATTGTTCACAGCTCTGATACAATGTAGAAAATTTCTACAAATCTAGCTCTGATACCATGTAGAAAATCTGATGGTAGGTTAACACAATAATGCAATATAAAACAAAGAAGAATACTATAACCTACTTCTACTATCAATTTGTGGAAGCTTAAAGATCGAGCTAGACAATATAACCAGAAGAAGAAGAATCAATGCACAATACACATGAAAATACTTTGGGGAAAGCCTCATCTAAAAACCCCACACTATTTTATTATCACATATGGCAGAAATACATAGGAATTATACAAAGCCTTAGCTCTCAAAACTAGCCAGCTCTCAGTACAATCCTCACAGATGCTCACAGGAAATCTTGGCTTCTCTCAAACCTTCCTCTCTACCCTCCAAGCTCCTATTTCCTTGCGTTGCTCCTTGTGCATGATACTCTCTTACCAAGTGGAAAATCCATCCTCAAAGTTGTGCAATCCCCAAGGATAGATCCTTGACTGCATGTATGAGTTTTCTCCAAGAGAAAACACATGCAACTGATAGTACACTATCCTTGACTTTAATCTGAACTCGGTCTTTCTCAGAATAGACATGGATGAGTTTCTGATGAGCGAATCTTTAGTTAACTGGAGTAGCACTAGTTGAGTGCATGCATGCATCAACTGACTATTAACTCACTATTAGTTCCTCAAATAGTTTGGAACTAATTTAACTGGACTTAACCTAGTAAACTGAGTTAACTAATTACAACTCAAATATAACTCCATCTTATCTCTTTAATTTAAGGGATAACTCTTGCATGACGTCAAAAAGACTTCTAACTTGAATTTCTCCAACTAATTAATTTAAAATAAATAAATTAATTATTTCAAGTAGCTGTTAAGAATACAATCGATTTTCATTCACAACTTAATTGAAGGACAAATTAGATTGAAATATTCTTGTTTCCATAATTCAACAAGTCTTACTAGTTTTGGAGTGTACTTTTCTAGTCACACTAGTTTTTCCAATTATTTTGATTACTTTCTGACGCAAAAAACGACGCATCTACCCACATCATGCAAATAAAATTTCATCTCACACTATGTCTCAGGAATTTTAATATTCCTGCCCAGTAAAAACTTCTTAAACCAAGGTTTAATGTTCCTAATTAAACTCCATCCGGAAAACTTTTATTTAGCTATCCAAAGTTTGGACCTTTATAGAACTTTGAGTGGAACCTTGTAAATCCTTCATAATATTTGGAAAATTCTTATTACCCGTGCATATTAACCATTCCATGGATTTTAGACTTTATTTAAAACTCAACTTAAACCATAATACCTTAACCCCGCTTATTTCTATTATAATTTCAGTATAATAGAAATATTTCATAACCCACACTTAAACCTTACCTTTCCTCCATTACAAAAATCTTTGCAGATATATCGATGATGTCCTTAGCACATTAAATCTCTGCCATCGATCTCATTCCTTTAGATCCAACGGATATCGCATAATCTCGCGTGAAATCTTGTATGACCAATACAAGGTCAAGAGCACGCGAGAAAAGTGGTTTTCCTTTTCCATCACGTGCTACGTGTCAACACCTCAGGTTAAACACGTGAAATTGTAGAATACCATTTATTGCTTTGAGGGCACGCAAGATACTACTTATTGCCTACGAAGACCGCTCCATCATTATGCATGTTTTCCACCCTTTTGTCGACAAGTCCCTTGATGTGATCCATCCATTTATTAACTTAATCTTCTATTTTAAGATCTCTACTGCTCATCTTCCATTAATCTTGTTTGTTGATCTGACTAATCCAACTATTCCTATGCATTGTTGCTTCATTACTACTTCCTTTCACTAATTTTGATCTTCGATTTCTCTTCCCCTTGACTCCTTCCTGAACTTTGTTCTGCGTATTATTTAAACACTACCACTCTTGAGCTTTGATTAGGTTATTCAATTGGATTCCAACACTATCCGATCATCGTAATACTCCTCTATGTGTTGTCCTCTCTCTTGGATTCTTTTTGAATTCCCTGCACACTTCTATTATGCAGAATTACTCTAATCCACACATAATTTATAATTCAACTACTCAATACGCACCACACAACTCAGGAATCGAATTCTCTATCCTTATAAAAAATTATTTACATAATGGAACTCTCTCTGGCCTGATTTTCTAATCAGTGGCCTTTTTCCTTTCCTTCCCATAGGCTTACAGTCAAACCTTATCTAATATTTGAACTCTAATTCTCACTCTAACTAACTAACACTTTCTATGCCTTTTAGTCTTACAAATATACAAAAGGTTCTGTAACCTATTTCGGTTCAGATCCTTAATCTTTTGAGCTAAATCCTAAATATCCTCTAAGTCCACTTTTAAATCAACTAATCCCTAAGGATCCTATCTAATTCCACAAACCATGAAACCAATTCCTAATTTAAGGTTTAAAATTAATTCCCAAATCTCCCAATCCCTATGGAATATTAACTAGCTAAAATATCTCATGTTCTCCAACATTCAAGAACATTTACAAATATGCCTCACAATACTTAATTAAACCCTATTCTTAATATCTCTCATAAGATTACTTTAAAACGTTAAAATTAGATTAATTTAATTGTTAGGAAACCAACTTCCTTGAAAACACAAGACCCCCTATTTCTACTAAAATACAATAAAATTTATGAGTTGGATGCTTCTGAATCAGACTCCCAAGGTTAAAGCCATTCATGATCTCCAGATCATGTGTTCTCATATGTTAATAGAAAACCTCCAGGGTTCCAAACTTTAGTTTGTAGTTGTCTGAATGCTTTGTTCCTTTGTTGTTGTTGTATGTTTGTCGTCTTCTATTTCATCTTCATCTCCTTGTCAATCAGGTTCAAATTCTGATTGATCATTCTTCCTGTTGCTGTCAATCTCGTCCATATGGACTACTTCATCATTAATTTCCATAATTCTTAAATATCTATCTCCAGAACATCCTTGGGATGGTACATATTCTGCCATTTTTTGTTGTACTCTATCCACTCATCTTCAAAATGTTGTTCATTATATTCTCCTTGAAGTTGTCAGATTCTTACTATCGTCATTTCATCCTTACCCTCTTGTGACTTTCCAAACAACCTCTATTTAATATCTGTAAATTTACTTCCAAAAATAAATGGTCCTCCAATTCCCTTTTTACTTGATTCCTCTCAAATACATCACTATGTTCATTAATTCCAGCATATTTTCCTTCCTCTTCCGTCTTTTCTTGGTTGCTCATATGTGCCAAATTTTCTCCAACATCTACAACAAAACCTGCACTCACAAAACAATTATTAAAATGAAAAACGTAAGGCCTTAGTGCCTCCTCTTCTTCTGGCAACATTTCAGTATGCTGCTCTAATTTTTCCTTTTCCATCAACACATTAGTATGTCGATTCAACCTCTTTAAAGAATTCTCCAAAGGACTCTCAAAACTGTCAGCAAGCCTCTGTCTTTCTACTCTTGTCCACTGTAGTGAACTCCTCCTTTTGTAATCACACTGTCATACTTTGATTTTTCCAGCAAATATTCTAGCAATTTAATTTCTCTTTGACACTTCATAAGTATTTCATCATCACTTATAATTCCTGCATTTCTACACAATTTATCACTTTGAAAATTACAAGGTTCAATAGTCTCAACTGTTGCTTCACATATCAACTGTTCAGACTGAATTTCATCTCCTTCTTTCACAAGAAATTGTTCCTGTGTTGTAACAACTTCAAACATCAATGTGTTACTAAATTATTTTTGCTGCAATAATTCACTGCTCTTCTCATTCAAGAGACATTCTCCATCATTATTTACTTCAAAGTATCTATCTTCTGAAAGATACTCTTTGATACTTTTGATAGCTTGAAAAGATTGTTCATCCTCTGCAAAACCTGTAATCACATCAAAATTATTAGATTCAAATATACAGAGTTTCATATCCTCTTGTTGATCTGAATTTGTCCAACAGTTCAGAAAATGATCAATAATTCATTCTTCAACAAAGTAAACTTCTTGTTGTCTTGAATTCCTACAATGGTTCATAAGATCTTTCACAGATCTCCAATGTTCATCTTTACCTAGAATTTCACCCTGTTCTACTTCACAAATGGAAACATCCATTTTCAACTCAGCTTCTCTGAGTTCTTCAGACTTCAATTGAACATTGGTTAGCTGTTCAAGATTCATCAGCTCTTCTGCTAACTACATATTCACCTACTGATTTCTCTTCTCTTGTGCCTCTGCCACTTTACTTTCTTCCTTATTACATAACCAAGATTCTCATTTTCTTTATTCATTTGTAATATCTCCATCAATAACTTAAGATGAACTGTAATCTCAGCCTTCTCCTTCTCATATTCTTCTTCAATTAATTCTTTGTATGCCATTTGCCTTGGCATCCTCTTTCTTCACTTTTCTTCTCCTGTGGTCTTTCTCAGAACCCCTGTCATCATTGTTATGACTATCAGTAGTCATCCCCTTCTCTATCTTCATGAGTTCCTCACTCACTTACTATGAACTATATTAAAGCCTCTGCAACAGCAAGACCTTCCAGCTGTCACTTACCTCACCAAGCTTTCCTCTGTACTTGGTATTTTGGAAAGCACTTGGTTATCTATTGTCTTGAACCTCTTTGAGTACTTCTCTCTAATCCTTTTATGCTTCAACTCATATGCACCTTTTAAGAACACAATTGTCCTCTTGTATTTCAATCACATATGAAATACTAGGTTTTGGCCACCTCTTGATTTACTCATAAATTCTTACCGGCTTCCTTCACCCCTTAGCAATTCTACCCACATCCTCTGTGGAATTACCTTTATGATCTTTCTGTGAGCTGCAACAAAACCTCTTCAGTAACAAGTCCTCCTTACTACATGATACCTCACTACGCTTCTCTCCTTTGAGCTTAGTCTTTCGGTATATTTCTGGTTCTCTCCTCTAGAACCAATTGAGCACTCCTTGCTCTAGGTTGATGAAATATTCTCACCTTCTTATGCTGTTACCTTCAAGACCTCTGCATGATCTTGTTCTACCATTCACTGTCACTTTGAATGGATTTTTTTATGTCTCTTTACATTTGCAAATTTTTCTACACTTTATCTTTGTGTGACTATTGTTTGTCAAATTTAAAATATGATCTCCTCTTGCCTATATACATACCTCCAAAACATAACTATGTTCTATGTTTTCTCAAAGAATTCTTACATGCAGAATTTCCTTGTTTAGCTCTGATACCAAAAATCATGCAGCAAAAGCCGCATCTACCCACATCATGCAAATAAAATTTCATGTCACACTATGTTTGAGGAATTTTAATATTCCTACCTAGTAAAATGATGCAGGAGCATCTGGACACCTCAACGAAAAAAAATTAGAAGAAGAAGACATGTGGATGACCACATGGACAGTCAGGCCAACCTTGAGCAAGATTCGGTTAATAAACTAATTTTAGTTAAAAAATCAGTTAAAACTGAATGTATGTGTAATAAAAACTAAAGGATTCATGAGTGAATCAAGAAGAGGAAGAGGAAAGAAACTTGTGCGTGGGAAAGAGGGCAAAAATGTAGTTGGGGGGAAAATCTAGATTAAGGCTGAGATGCCTTAAAATTGTAATTGACTCTGTAAATAATAGTATTTACAAATGAGTTTGAAGTGAATTTAAGTCTCTCTGTGTATTTTTCTTGTCAGGCCCTTCCGACAATTTTGTGATTTAAGTCGATTGATTCCCCACCTTAACTGTTCGCTTTTAATGCCTAGAAGCCAAAAACGATGAAGGATCCATGGCGAATATGTGTTATCGCGAATTTCTGTTGTGTATTTGTTTTTATTTTATTTGTCAAGTTCTACCGGCAATGTTGTGATTGACAGCGACAACGCGGGGATGAATACCAACTAATAAACCAGAGATTGGAAGAAGTCGAGGCATATTCGCCTAATCTTAGAGGGTTTTGAACAGTCAGAAATCGAGGTTTTACATTTGGGTTTCATCTGAGCTGTGAGGGAGAGCGATCACATGGTTCCGAGGGTCCATGTGGTAGTGGTAGGAAACGTAAGCGTCGAAGCATTCTGGAGATGACAGTGGAAGCAGTTCGAAGGTGGTGTGCCGGAGATTGAAATGTCAAGGCAGTTAGGTTTGTGGGCTAAGACTTTGCAGGGAATGGAAAGTTATTGTATTCGTGTGTTTGCTGAAGCACTAGAAGTCATTCCATACACGCTGGCTGAAAATGCAGGGTTGAATCCAATTTCTATTGTCACAGAACTTCGAAACCGGCATGCAAATGGTGAGATAAACACAGGCATTAATGTGAGGAAGGAGGCAGGAATATGATTTCTATGATTCTCTGCTAGAGGCTCGCAAAGAGCTCAATGAATGGCTGGATAAAAATTCCAGTCCAGAGGAAGAAATGCCGCTGGGTAAATTTTCAAGATTCTAACGCCGACGACTTGTACGAAAGTCCTGGAGAGTTCGATCCTCATGGCCAGTATGAGGATTCTAGAATCGACCTAAGTGGAATTGGGAAAGTTCAGAGGTTAGAGCTACACTGATAGGCTTCGTGGGCCCATAACCCACAGGCCTGAGAAATGATTTGTAAATAAATATTGAAAACGAAGAGCCCCAGAATTCCTTTTCATCAAAGGGGTCTCTTCGTTTTCATCAAGTGGTATCAGAGTGGGAAAGATTTCCTGCGAGAGGAGTTTTTGCATGCGAAGAAAAGAGGTACCAGGAAGAAGAGGTACAGTTTGTTGAAGATTTGTAAGTTTGTAGTTTTTATTTTTATTTTGTGAAGGTGAGAAGATTGCAGCAAACCTGGAGCAGAAGTGCTCAATGGGTTCGAGAGGAGAGAACCGTGGAGATGCAGAGAGGAATAAGCTCAGTGGAGAAGCTTGGTAGGGCATCTGGTAGCAGGGAGGACTTGCTATGGTAGAGGTTTGGTTGTAGCTCAAAGAAGGCAGTTCAACTGAAGAAGTGAAACAATGGGTAGAATTGCAAATGCTAAAGAAATGCATATGACCTAGGGGTCATAAATTTTGTACCTCGGGAGCATATGACCAGGAGGTCATAATTTTTGTACCTGGGAAGTTCTGATGCAGGAGCATCTGGACACCTCAACGAAAAAAAATTAGAAGAAGAAGACATGTGGACGACCACATGGACAGTCAGGTCAACCTTGAGAAAGATTCGATTAATAAACTAATTTTAGTTAAAAAATCAGTTAAAACTGAATGTATGTGTAATAAAAACTGAAGGATTCATGAGTGAATCAAGAAGAGGAAGAGGAAAGAAACCTGTGAGGGCAAAAATGTAGTTGCAGGGAAAATCTGGATTAAGGCTGAGATGCCTTAAAATTGTAATTGACTCTGTAAATAATAGTATTTACAAATGAGTTTGAAGTGAATTTAAGTCTGTCTGTGTATTTTTCTTGTCAAGCCCTTCCGACAATTTTGTGATTTAAGTCGATTGATTCCCCACCTTAACTGTTCGCTTTTAATGCCTGGAAGCCAAAAACGATGAAGGATCCATGGCGAATATGTGTTATCGTGAATTTCTGTTGTGTATTTGTTTTTATTTTATTTGTCAAGTTCTACCGGAAATTTTGTGATTGACAGCGACAATGCAGGGATGAATACCAACTAATAAACCAGAGATTGGAAGAAGCCGAGGCATATTCGCCTAATCTTGGAGGGTTTTGAACAGTCAGAAATCGAGGTTTTACATTTGGGTTTCATCTGAGTTGTGAGGGAGAGCGATCATATGGTTCCGAGGGTCCATGTGGTAGTGGTAGGAAACGTAGGCGTCGAAGCATTCTAGAGATGACAGTGGAAGCAGTTCGAAGGTGGTGCGCCGGAGATTGAAATGTCAAGGCAGTTAGGTTTGTGGGCTAAGACTTTGTAGGGAATGGAAAGTTATTGTATTCGTGCATTTACTGAAGCACTAGAAGTCATTCCATACATGCTGGCTGAAAATGCAGGTTTGAATCCAATTGCTATTGTCACAGAACATCGAAACCGGCATGCAAATGGTGAGATAAACACATGCATTAATGTGAGGAAGGAGGCGGAAATATGATTTCTATGATTCTCTGCTAGAGGCTCGCAGAGAGCTCGATGAATGGCTGGATAAAAATTCCAGTCCAGAGGAAGAAACACCGCTGGGTAAATTTTCAAGATTCTGACACCGACGAATTGTATGAAAGTCTTAGAGAGTTCGATCCTCATGGCCAGTATGAGGATTCTAGAATCGACCTAATTGGAATTGGGAAAGTTCAGAGGTTAGAGCTGCACTGATAGGCTTCGTGGGCCCATAACCCGCAGGCCTGAGAAATGATTTGTAAACAAATATTGAAAACGAAGAGCCCCAGAATTCGCTTTCATCAAAGGGGTCTCTACATTTTCATCAAGTGGTATCAGAGCGGGAAAGGTTTCCTGCGAGAGGAGTTTTTGCATGCGAAGAAAAGAGGTACCAGGAAGAAGAGGTACAGTTTGTTGAAGATTTGTAAGTTTGTAGTTTTTATTTTTATTTTGTGAAGGTGAGAAGATTGCAGCAAACCTGGAGCAGAAGTGCTCAATGGGTTCGAGAGGAGAGAACCGCGGAGATGCAGAGAGGACTAAGCTCAGTAGAGAAGCATGGTAGGGCATCTAGTAGCAGGGAGGACTTGCTATGGCAGAGGTTTGGTTGCAACTCACAGAAGGCAGTTCAACTGAAGAAGTGAAACAGTGGGTAGAATTGCAAATGCTAAAGAAATGCATATGACCAAGGGGTCATAAATTTTGTACCTCGGGAGCATATGACCAGGAGGTCATAATTTTCGTACCTCGAAAGTTCTGATGCAGGAGCATCTAGACACCTCAACGAAAAAAAATTAGAAGAAGAAGACATGTGGATGACCACATGGACAGTCAGGCCAACCTTGAGCAAGATTCGGTTAATAAACTAATTTTAGTTAAAAAATCAGTTAAAATTGAATGTATGTGTAATAAAAACTGAAGGATTCATGAGTGAATCAAGAAGAAGAAGAGGAAAGAAACATGTGTGTAGGAAAGAGGGCAAAAATGTAGTTGCGGGAAAAATATGGATTAAGGCTGAGATGCCTTAAAATTGTGATTGACTCTGTAAATAATAGTATTTACAAATGAGTTTGAAGTGAATTTATGTCTGTCTGTGTATTTTTCTTGTCAGGCCCTTCCGACAATTTTGTGATTTAAGTCGATTGATTCCCCACCTTAACTGTTCGCTTTTAATGCCTGGAAGCCAAAAACGATGAAGGATCCATGGCGAATATGTGTTATCGTGAATTTCTGTTGTGTATTTGTTTTTATTTTATTTGTCAAGTTCTACCGGCAATGTTGTGATTGACAGGGAGAGCACAGGGATGAATACCAACTAATAAACCAGAGATTGGAAGAAGCCGAGGCATATTCGCCTAGTCTTGGAGGGTTTTGAATAGTCAAAAATCGAGGTTTTACATTTGGGTTTCATCTGAGCTGTGAGGGAGAGCGATCACATGGTTTCGAGGGTCCATGTGGTAGTGGTAGGAAACGTAGGCATCGAAGCATTCTGGAGATGATAGTGGAAGCAGTTCGAAGATGGTGCGTCGGAGATTGAAATGTCAAGGCAGTTAGGTTTGTGGGCTAAGACTTTGCAAGGAATGGAAATTTATTGTATTCGTGCGTTTGCTAAAGCACCAGAAGTCATTCCATACATGCTGGCTGAAAATGCAGGTTTGAATCCAATTGCTATTGTCACAGAACTTCGAAACCGGCATGCGAATGGTGAGATAAACACAGGCATTAATGTGAGGAAGGAGGCGGAAATATGATTTCTATGATTCTCTGCTAGAGGCTCGCAGAGAGCTCGATGAATGGCTGGATTAAAATTCCAGTCCAGAGGAAGAAACGTCGTTGGGTAAATTTTCAAGATTTTGACGCCGACGACTTATATGAAAGTCCTGGAGAGTTCAATCCTCATGGCCAGTATGAGGATTCTAGAATCGACCTAAGTGGAATTGGGAAAGTTCAGAGGTTAGAGCTGCACTAATAGGCTTCGTGGGCCCATAACCCATAGGCCTGAGAAATGATTTGTAGACAAATATTGAAAACGAAGAGCCCCAAAATTCCTTTTCATCAAATGGGTCTCTTCGTTTTCATCATAAAACCTTCTTAAATCAAGATTTAATGTTCTTAATTAAACTCCATGCAGAAACATTTTATTTAACTCTCTAAAATCTGGACCTTTATAAACCTTTGAGAGGAACCTTATAAATACTTCATAATCTTTGGTTAATTCTTATTACCCATGCATATTAACCATACCATGGATTTTAGACTTTATTTAAATCTCAACTTAAACCATAATACCTTAACCCCGCTTATTTCTATTATAATTTATGTATAATAGAAATATTTCATAACCCACACTTAAACCTTACCTCTCCTCCATTCTGCAAAACTTTGCACATATATTGATGCTCTCCTTAGCACATTAAATCTCTGTTGTCGATCTCATTCCTTCAGATCCAACGGATATCATGTAATCTCGCATGAAATCTTACACGACCGATACCAAGTTGAGAGCGCATGAGAGAAGTGGTTTTCCTTTTCCATCATGTGCTATGTGTCAACCCCTTAGGTTAATTGATTAAAATTGTAGAATATCATTTATCGCTTTGAGGGCACGCAAGATACTGCTTACCACCTATGAAGACCGCTCCATCATTTTGCACATTTTCCACCCTTTTGTTGACACGTGGCTTGATGTGACCCATCCATCTATTATCTTAATCTCCTTCGATAATATTTTTTCCACTCATCTTCCATTAATCCTATTCATTGATACAATTGATCTAATGGTTGCTCTGCATCGTTGCTTCATTACTTCTTCCTTTCACTGATTTTGATCTTCGATTGCTCTTCTGCTTGACTCCTTCCTCAACTTTGTTTTGCGTATTATTTAAATGCTACCACTCTTGAGCTTTGATTAGGTTATTCAATCGAATTCCAACATTGTCCGATCATCATAATACTCCTTTGTGCATTGTCCTCTCTTATTTTTGAATTCCCTGCACACATATGTTATGTAGAATTATTCTAATCCACACACAATTTATAATTCAATCACTCAATACACACCACACAACTTAGGAATTGAATTCTCTGTATTTATAAACAATTATTTACATAATGAAACTCTCTCTCTAGCCTGACTTTCTAATCAGTGGCCTTTTTCCTTTACTTCCCATAGTCTTACAGTCAAACTTGATCTAATCTCTATTCTCTAATTCTCACTCTAACTAACTAACGCTCTCTATGCCTTTTAGGCTTACATTTATACAAAAGGTTCTGTAACCCATTTCGGTTTAGATCCTTAATCTTTTGAACTAAATCCCTCTAAGTCCACTTTTGACTCAACTAATCCCTAAATATCCTCTCTAGTTCCACAAACCATGAAACCAATTCCTAATCTAAGGTTTACAATTAATTCCCAAATCTCTCATTCCCTATGGAATCTTAACTAGCCTAAATCTCTCATGTTCTCATTCACGAACATTTACAAATATGCCTCATAGTACTTAATTTAACCCTATTCTTAATATCTCTAATAAAATTACTTTAAAACATTAAAATTACATTAATTTAATTCTTAGGAAACCAACTTTTTTGAAAACAAAAGAGCCCCTATGTCTACTAAAATACAATGAAATTTCTGAGCTGGATGCTCATGCATCACTTTCTTTATGAGCTAGAGTACTATAAGTCCAACAATTGTAATGGATGTCGAGCATTTCAATATTTTAGATGTATATAATATATCTTAAAGTTTGCTAGAAATAATGTCAGAACTTATATATTGAGCTCCTTTCTTTCAGTACTCTTTATTTTTCTTCGGTACCATGACCAACAATAAAATGATTGTCAAACACATCAATATTCTGTGAATTCGACAAGTACTTTGAATGCTCTCATCAATTTATCCAATGGTAGTCTTATAGTGGATTGAAAAATAAAATCCAAAAACGTTACTCATGAATGATTGGAGCTAGGTTCCAGATGAGGTGTCTTTAGGACCATACAATTTGTTGGGATTAATCACTAATTAAATCTCTGGTAAGTTGCAGAAGTCCATTATGAGAAATGGGACCACTCTTCACATGTCTTTTCATTTATTAGTGTCTTTTCATTTATTTCTTCAAGATTCTATTTTGTAATTTTCTAAATGATTTTGTGACGATCTTCCTAATTAGTGCAATTATTTTATTTTATTTTTAAGATATTGTGGTGATGATGGGATTATATATATATTAATATATTATATAATTATACTATATATATATATATATATATATATTATTTTTAAAATAATTAATCTAATAATATTATTTAATTGTGAAAATGTTTGATTTTTTATTTATTTTTAATGATTTGCACAATTTTTTATGCTATTTAAGTGTTGTCATAAATATTTGGTGTAAATTTTTTCATGCACTTACAAATATTTATTTTCCACTTAAATATCTTCGAATGTAGGAAACAATTAAGTTTTGATATTAAAGCATGTAATATTTGTGGTAAGTTTAAAAAATAGTGCTTTATTACTGAATTAGGAAGTAATGTGCTACACTCTTTAAATCTAGTGTACTTTCATTTGTTTGCATACACTACATTAGGCTATGCACACCAACCTCAACAATATGCTTCTACTTTAGAAACTATTATGGAAACTAAAGAAATTTGCCTAACGAGAATTATGTGTGAACAGAAACCACATGGTGGTAATGTGTGAAAAACAAAAGGCAGTGAGATTGCTACCAAGTGGCTCTTGTTTTGTTTTGTTTTCTTATTATCGAAAGGTGGTAGAATAATAATTTTTAATAATTTTTTTTAGTTGTATAAAGTATATCGTTGGTAAACACATGTAGACAGAAAAATCCATACCTTATGATACATTTCATATTGCCAAAATAGAAAATATGAACAAGTTTTTTAATTTTCAAGATTCACCTCCAATTTACTATGGAGATTCCCAATCTCTAAATAAAATTTCTGGCAATGCAATATGCTAATACTATGGATTACTAATACTACCTACCCAAAAAACCATAACTCATATTCGTATGACATTTTTTAATTAATCAAATTAATTAAAACAATAAAGTGATTATAACTACTTTTGAGTTCAATCTCAAGCTCTTGATTTGTAACTATTATTAAAAGTATTCTAAAATATTCTATGGATATTAAATCCATTATCATCCATTTAATAATTAGTAGTAATTAAATTAGAATTTTTGAAACAATATTCAAAAATAAACAATTCTATGCGCTTAAAAATTATAATCTTATGATTATGAATAAAAAATATTTATATATTCTCATTTTCTTTTATATTAATAAATTAGACTTTAAATATTTAATCCTAAATATATAGATTATCATTATTCATTCCATTTTTCCCTTTTACATTTACTTAATACAATTATAAAAAATAATAATGAGTATGTAATTCTACACTTATAAAAAATAATAATGAGTATGTAATTCTATCTGGTTGAAGGGATTTTCCATATTTTCCCAATCAAATGGGGTTGGATCATGGTTGTGTAGAGTTATATCAAATTTAAGTGGTGGTTTTCTCTGCGTTGGTCTTATCAAATGGCATCCATAATGGGTATGGTGAGATACAGGTGAGAGTGGACGTTGTAATATGGATGTTCATTACCCATTTAATTTTTGATTATGATAGTATTTTAACAATCACAATTATTTTAATAACTGAAACTTTAATTAATTTATTTTATATATATAATGATTAATATAATTTATTATATATAAAAAATAATTAAACCTAACAACATTAATTAAGACACCAATCCTAAACCAATAACCACCAACCCTAAACCAATAACATTGGTAGTGATATGGGTATGGATCAATTGTCTCTCCTTCAATGTGATTAATCACATTGAGAATCCTTTTCATTTACATTGAGAACCTTTCGAGTGGGTTGAAAATTTCCCATAAATTAAAAGTATTTAATGGAAGGAGGAAATTAACATTCTCATTTTGTTAAGATGGAAAAAAACAATTTTAAAATATATTGCTCATTCATTAATCTTTGTTCATTAACTAATCTTTTTAAATCAAAAGATATTTAAAAGAAAGTTGAAAAGGAATTCACATTATATCTTCAATTTTCTAATTAAAAAGTATAAGAATAAGATGCATATTTTTAAAAAATTAGAACATTTATATTTTTTTCTTTTTCTAATATTGATTATTTGTCATCGTGCTACATTTTCTCAACTATCCACCTTTATATTCATTAATATGACTATTTAATAATATTCAGCCATCTTAAAACTCTCCACCACCTCTTTACTCATTAATATGACGATTTAATAATATTCAGCCGTCTTAAAACTCTCCACCACCTCTTTACTAATTAAAGTATTTGATAATATTCAACCATCTTAAAACTCTCCACCTCTTTACTGATTAAAATAATGACTTCTAAATTTTTTAAATGTTTTTCTAATACTATATTTTCAAAATTCTTCATAACAAATAGTACTTTATATAACTTTTCATGAGTAAGTTTCAATCTAAGAAACAACATGAATTGTTTATTTATTTCATATTCGCATAAGGTAATCTCTCTCTCTCTCTCTCTCTCTCCTCTCTCTATAATATATATATATATTATATATATTCTTTCAAAACCAATTATAATCCTTCCCTTCTTATGCTAATTGTAACTATGATGCAAGAGCATTCGACTAGGGAGGCGATAACTAGACAAACTGTTTTTTAAATGAAGGATGTTACAATCAATGTTTTTATTGATAAACTGAATAATAGTTAGACTAGGATTTGTTTAAAATAAGTTAGAAATGGAATTGAATGAAACTAGAAAATAACTATAATGTAACTTAGGGTGGTCCATCAATAGTATGAGGCTGCTAGCAAACATAAATAGGCAATCTAGAATCAAAAGTGGGGCGGCTGCCACCTAGATGAAAGAAAAAGGAAAGAAAGCATAACTCTGAACATTTTTTTTTTTTTTATGAATTTAAAGAAATCTTACAGGTATTCATTGTTTCAGAAGCAACAAGTATAAATTACTGTTCATAACAATTGAACAACATATTGTGTGATTAACATTCAAATTGCGCACCGAGACTGAAAGGATCAAATACGACAGACCCAAACCATCCACGTACATTACCAAATACATACTATTTGATTTAAATTAAAAATTTACAGTATATATATATTCATCAGGTCCACAAAAGTACAAGACAGAACATCCAAATTCCACACAGGCCTCAAGACACAGCGCCCTCAAACAAATAACCAACAGTCCTTCATACAAACGAGATAGGTCAAGGAGGGTTTCCACAACCCAAATAGACCAAAGTAGCACACAACCGAAACAACAGACACGACAACCAATAGCAGAAGGCCGAAACACATTCCCAAAACATAAAATAAAATCGACAGGATGGGCTCGTTGCACAGGAGGAAAACAAGTATCGACAAACCAGCAAACTGAAACCCCAAGGCTTAAACAACTATAGTCTAAAACCAAAATGCAACCGCAGAGCACAGTCAAGGAAGGACCCTACCTAATTTAAGCACATTGGACCCAAATCTTCAAGGACAACACCATGACATTTCATACCCGAGGGCCAGCCCCTTGCAGCCACAACAAAGAGGAGAGGGATACCTACACAATGACAAGAAGATTGTCAGAGAGGAAGCATAAATATATAGCACACAACAACACCAGAGAAAAAACAAGGAACTTGACCCATGACAAATACCTCAAGGGGAGGGTGGATGCCACAACCAAGCCACCAGTTGAAACCCCAACTTTAGCGCAACCAATGGTCAAAGTGCCATGATACCACAACTTTCTCACAAGGAGCAAGGTCGTTAATAAAAACTACATGAAGGAGAAACAGTGGAATTGGAACAGGGTTTTAACCTAGAAAATAGGCAGCCAAGGCATCGACGAGAGTAACAGGCACAGGGCCTGTGAAATGCGACCACAAACCTAGTCAAAAAACATCACCTGTAAGTTGTAAAAGAATCATTCACAAATAGTTGAAATAAGGCATACCCAAAATGAAAAACCAAACCTAAGACCTCCACAGAAAACTATGTGTACAACAGCCACCAAGTACAACAAAAAACATTCATATAACTAGCAAATAATAGAGGACCGAAACTAGAGAAGAACTAAGAGGATAGAGGGCAACAGAGACCCATTTTCTTCCAGAGCTGAACTAAACGAGCCATAGAGGAACGAAAGCATAACTCAAATGAACAACAATGCAAATGAGCCTAGGTCGAGCCATGCCATAGATGCCATGCTCACACAAAATGAGACCAACCTCTGTCCAGATGCACATTGAAGGCACTAGAATCCTTCACCAAACCTCAATGGGTGCCAGTGCGGGAAGGACCAAGGACGAGCCAACTGTCAAGTAAGTCTTGCCATGCAACCATCTTAGGATGGCCATCAAATTTTGGTATCAGAGGAAGTTCTTTTCTCAAAAGAAAAAAATGGAAGTAGGAAGAAGAGGTCAAGGTAGAGCTATTAGGAGAGTAGCCAATGAAGGGTTGAGAAAAGAAATCAGGATCCTAAGTGCTTGATTGGAAGCAGTGGAAGTAGGGAGGTGTAGGGATCTAGAAGGTGGTGACAACGGTGAAGAAGAAGTTGCAGCCATGATGGATGGGTCAGATGAAGAGGGACTAGAGATAAAATTATTGAGATCAGTTTTATTGGCAAGTAGCAAGCCGAAGCAAGAGATTTCGAATTATGATGGTAGTTTATCTAGGGACGTACTTTTGGACTGGATTAATGAGTTGGATAAATATTTCGAGTGTGAAGAAATCAGTGAAGATAAGAAGGTGAGGTTTGCAGCCACCAAACTGAAGTGACATGCAACACTATGGTGGGACAGTGTGTAGGTAGAAAGGAGGAGGTCAAATAAATCGTTGATCAAAAAGTGGAATAGGATGATTTCCAAGATTAAGAGTAAGCTTCTACCCAAAGATTATTATATTGCTCTATATAGGCAGGTGTAAAGCCTGAAGCAAAGAGAAATGATTGTGAAGGAGTATATGGAAGAATTCTACAGAGTGAACCTACAAGCGGGTTATGTTGAAGATACCTCGGAAAAGACAGGAAGGTTTATGAATGGCTTACGGATGGAGATACTAGATGACATTAGTATTATTTCCCCCAAGTCCATAGAGGAAGCCTATCAAAGTGCTTTAAAGGTAGAAGAAAAGATCGCTAGAAAGAAGAATGCCTGAGGAGGATGTGGATCTAGCAGAGGAAGAGGAAAGT
The DNA here is from genome assembly GCA_000404065.3 of Pinus taeda. Taxonomy (NCBI): domain Eukaryota; kingdom Viridiplantae; phylum Streptophyta; class Pinopsida; order Pinales; family Pinaceae; genus Pinus; species Pinus taeda. The sequence goes on from APFE030221097.1 coordinate 66,946, forward strand.
CTTTTGACACAGGCAGAACTGTCAATAGCAATGAAGAGGGCAGCAATTCAAAAACCGTAGGACCAACTGAAAAACAGGGTAACACTAGAGGAGGAAGGCCTTACCAATGAGGAAGAGGTAATGGAAGAGGCAGAGGAAATGCCTATCATTGTTACAAGTGTCACAAGTGGGGACATAGGTCTTTTGAATGTCGTGAAAGTGATCAAGTAGGGCAAAGAGGAGAATATGTTTCTCAACCAAAAGAAGCAGAGGTGCTACCACAAGAAGTAGAGAACATCCCTGAAATGGGAGAAGCCTTAGTGTTAAACAAGGTATTGTTGAAACCGACTAGAGAGTTAGCTGACGAGACACAACAGAAAGCACTGTTTCAAATTGTTTGTAAATCACATGGGAAATGTTGTAAATTAATTATTGACAGTGGGAGCACTGACAACCTGGTAGCCACTGAAATGCTAGAAAAAATGGGTTTAAAAATATTGAAGCACCCAACACCATACAGGGTGTCTTGGTTACAAAAAATACAGCAACTGTTTGTTGATGAGCAGTGTGAAGTGGAGTTTCACATTGGTAGGTATAGGGATAAAGTAACTTGTGATATCATGCCGATGGATGTGTGCCATATACTGTTGGGTAGACCATGGCAGTATGACAGGAAAGTTGTCCATGATGGGAAGACAAACTGTTACAATTTTGCTAAGGATCGGATAAAGCATACACTACTACCCATGAAAGAGGAGGATGCGACAGAAAATGGTGGAACAAAAGCATTACTGTTAGGAGGAAAAGAGTTTCTACAACAGATTTGAGATGATGAGGTAAAATATGCAATTGTGCGAAGGCCAAGAGAGATGATAATCCATACTGAGATTACTAACTTACCTGAGGAGATATAGGATATGTTGCAGGAGTTTAGAGACATTGTGGTGGATGATCTACTAGAAAAATTGCCACCAAAAAGGAGTATCAGTCACCATATTTATTTCATTCTAGGGGCTAGTTTATCAAACATAGCTAGTTACCAGATGATTCCAAAGGACAATGAAGAGATTAGGAAGTAGGTACAAAAGTTGTTAGATAAAGGGTTGAATCGGGAGAGTTTAAGTCCTTGTGCAGTCACAACTGTTTTAGCTCCCAAGAAAGGAGGTGAATGGTGGATGTGTACTGATTCTCGAGCAATTAAGAAGATCACTATTAGATACAGGTTTACTTTACCATGGATGGATGACGTGATGGACTGTTTGAGTGGACCAACATATTTTTCAAAGATTGATTTGAAAGAGGATATCACCAGATTCATATTCGTGAAGGGGATAAATGGAAGACATCTTTCAAGACCCATAAAGGCCTATCTAAATGGCTGGTCATGCCATTTGAACTGAGAAACACACCCAATCCATTCATGCACTTGATGAACGAGATGTTGAAGGAATAAATTGGAAAGTTCGTGATTGTATATTTAGATGATATCCGGAAGAACATTTCCGACATGTCAGCTATGTCCTGGAAAAGTTGCAGCAAAACAAATTGCTATTAAATTTCAAGAAGTGTACTTTTAAAAGAAAGAATTGATTTATTTAGGACTTGTGATTTTGGAAAATGAATTAAAGATGGATCCGGAAAAGGTTGCAGCCATAGTTAGCTGGCCATCTGCCAAGAGTTTGTTTGAAGTGCAGAGTTTTCATGGGTTGGCAAGTTTTTATCGAAAAGTTATAAAAGATTTAAGTGGGATTTGTGCACCCATGGTGGATACCGTTAAAAAGGAAAATCAACCTTTTCATTGGATGGATTCAGCGGAAAAGAGTTTTCAGCTACTGAAAAAGAAGATCACCGAAAGACCAATTTTGAGGTTGCCAGATTTCAACAAAGTTTTTCAAGTTCGTTGCGATGCCAGTGGGACAGCCATTGGAGCAGTGCTTAGCCAAGAGGGCAAGACAGTGGCTTATTTCAGCAAGAAGTTGAATGAGAGTAGGTAGAAGTATACGTCTTACAATAAGGAATTTTATGCAGTGGTCCAAGAACTCAAATATTGGAGACATTGCTTGATGGCCAATGAATTTGTTTTGTTTTCAGACAATTATGCATTGCAGTAAGTTATGCAATAGCACAAGCTGAACCATAAACATGTGAAGTGGGTGGAGTAGCTCCAGAGTTTTACATTTGTATTGAAACACATCAGTAGTCAAGCCAACAAAGTGGCAAATGCATTAAGTAGGAGAAATTTGATTTTACAGGAAAGCAGAGTGCAGGTGTTAGGATTTGAGCATCTTAAGGATCTGTATGAAACAGATGTAGTCTTTAAGGAAGTGTACAAAGCTTGCCAGAATCCGTTGTTGAGAGACAACAGTTCATGACTAGACTATAACATACAGGAAGGATTGTTGTTCACAGGAGGACAATTGTGTATTCCGAAATGTTCAATTAGGGAAAACTTAATCGAGGAAAAACATAGTGGGGGTTTTGCCAGACATCTTGGCATTGATAAGACTTTGGATTAAGTGAGCCACTTCTATTATTGGCCAAAAATGTGTAGAGCCGTACAAAGATTTGTGGCTAGGTGTAAGATGTGTCAACTTGTGAAGGGACATAGTCAAAATATTGGATTATATACATCCCTGCCTAATCTGGACAGACCATGGGACTCAGTCAGTTTAGACTTTGTCTTAGGTTTGCCAAGAACATAGAAGGGGTTCAATTCAATCATGGCGGTGGTGGATCACTTCACCAAGATGGCACATTTCATTCCTTATAGGAAGACCAGTGATGCCACACGTGTAGCACACTTTTTCTTCACAGAGATTGTCAGATTACATGGCTTGCTCAAATATATTATTTCAGATCGTGATGTGAAGTTCACAGGTCATTTTTAGTATACTTTGTTGAAAAAGCTAGATACCAAACTAAACTTCAGCTCAGCTTATCACCCACACACTGATGGGCTTATAAACTACACAATAGTTAGAATAGGATTTATTTAAAATAAGTCAGAAATGAAACTAAATGAAACTGGAAAATAACTATAATGTAACTGAGGGTGGTTCCTCAATAGTATGAGGTTGCCAACAAACATAAATAGGAAACCCAGAATCAAAAGTGGGGTTGCTACCATCTAGATGAAAAAAAGGAAAACAAATCATATTTCTGAACAATTTTTATTTATTTATTTTTTCTGTGTATTTAAAGAAATCTTACAGGTATTCACTGTTTCAGAAGCAACAAGTATAAATTACTGTGCATAGCAATTAAACAACAAATTGTGTGATTAATATTCAAACTGCTCACTGAGATTGAAAGGATCAAATACGACAGAGCCAAACCATCCAAGTACATTACCAAATACATACTAATTTGATTTAAAATTAAAAATATGCAGTATCTATATCTATATATATATATATATATCTATATCTATATATATATATATATATTATATAATATTATATATATTATATATATTAGTTCCACAGAAGTACAAGACATAACTTCCAAATTCCACATAGGCTTCAAGACATAGAGCCCTCAAAATAATAACTGACAATCCTTCATACAAACGCGATAGGCCGAGGAGGGTTTCCACAACCCAGATAGACCAAAGCAGCACACAACCAAAACAACAAACACGACAACCAACTATAGAAGTCTAAAACAGATTCCCTGAACATAAAACAAAATCAATAGGATGGGCTCGTTGCACAAGAGGCAACCAAGTATCGACAGACCATCAAACTGAAACCCCAAGGGTTAAACAACTATAGCCCGAAACCAAAATGCAACTATAGAGCACAGTCAAGGAAGGACCCTACCCGATTTAAGCACATCGAACTAAAATCTTCAAGGACGAGACCATGACGTTTCATCCTCGAGGGCCATCCCCTTGTAGCCACAAGAAAGAGGAGAGGGACACCTGCACAATGACAAGAAGATTGTCAGAGAGGAAGTATAGCTATATAGCACACAACAACACCAGAGAAAAAACAAGGAACTTGACCCCCGTCGAATACCTGAAGGGGAGGCCAGACTCCACAACCAAGCCACGAGTTGAAACCCCAACCTAGGCGCAACCAACGGTCGAAGTGCCATGATACCACACCCCGCTCACCAAGGCCAAGGTCATTAATAAAAACTACAAGAAGGCGAAACAGTTGAATCGGAACAGGGTTTCTGCCTGTAAAATAAGCAGCTAAGGTATCGGTTAAAGTAACAAGCAAAGGGCTGTGAAATGCGACCAAAAACCCAGTTAGAAAACATCACCTGCAAGTTGTAAAAGAATCGTTCACAGACCGTCGAAATAAGGCATACCCAGAATGACAAACCAAACCTGAGACCTCCACAGAAATCTAGGTGTATCGCAGCCACCAGGTCCAACGAAAAACATTCATATAACTAGAAAATGATAGAGGACCGAAACCAGAGAAGAACCAAGAGGATAGCGGGCAACAGAGATCCATCTTCTTCTAGAGCCGAACCAGACGAGCCACCGAGGAATGAAAGCATAACTCAAATGAACAACAACACAAATGAGCCTAGGTCAAGCCATACCATAGACGTTGTGCTCACACAAAACGAGACCAACCTCGGGTCGAATGTGCATTGAAGGTGTCATAAACCCTCACCAAACCTCAGTGGGTGCCAACGCGGGGAGGACCAAGGACGAGCTAGCTGCCACATAAGTCTTGCCATGCAACGCCATTAAACTAATTCATAATTCTTTTATTTATCAAAAATATTAAATATTATTTTAATAAATTAATTAATTAACATTTCTAAGTTTCTTATATAAATAAATAATGTATATACGGCTAGAATATTCTATTAATAAATGTACAATCAAATACCTTATTTATAAAAAATAAATTTCAATTAAAATATAAATTTACAATATTTTCAATCTCATTTTTAACATACCAAAAAAAAGTCCATCTTCTCCATATAAAATACTATAATGGATAACAATGTTTATGCAAATAAAAAGAATGAATTTAAAAGGTTATCATTTATTTACTTAATGGTTTGTGTTTGTTCATTGATGGTACACCAATTAAACTAATTAATATAACTTTTTAGTCTTCTTATTTTATCAAACATTTTCTTATCAGATAAAATATTTATAACCATTTTTTCTTCTATGTAAAGAAGTAAATTTAAAAAACTTATTTAACCTCGTATCTAAGTAAAAACGAAATAATTGCAAACATTAAATGTTTCGCAATGCAATATCTATAATGCATATGATTAGTACGTCTACATTTATATTAATATAAATGTCGCTGATAAAGACCGATAAATCATATATCAACCATAACCACTATTTAATAGATACTAATAATATATATAATAATAAATAAAGTGTTTGTGATTAAAATAATTTTAGAAAATAAATATGTACATATATAATAAACATTATAAAAATAACTTAAAACACAAATTAATAAATTAAATTAATTATAATAAAAACATTAAAATAATAAAAATATATTGATCAAATAAGAACCATTTATTATAGAATTAACTTAAATATACAATTAAAATTAAAAAGTTACAATATATATAATTGTTATTATGAATAATAATAATTTAATTTAAATATTATTAAATGAAAATGAAATTATTAATAATTTATTTCAAAAATTATATTAATACAATTGTTTAAATATTTAATCACATATTCATTTAAATAATAAATTTTTTGAAATAAACATAGAAATAAGATTAATTAATCAAATAAATTAAGAATATTATTAATAATGTTTTTTTTATCTTGATAAGCAACTCAGGCTTCTTAAGGATTTCTGCTCTACCATGAGTATGACCGTTAATACTGACAAAACAAAAGTTTTGATTATCAAATCTAAGGACACTTACACTAATTTTATGTATGATAATAATAACTTGGAGGAAGTGTATTCTTACAAGTACCTAGGAATTGATATTCATCACAAGCTCAACTGGAACCATAGCATTGAGAAAAGGATTAATGGGGGGGTGGAAAGCTTATTTTGGTCTTGAAA
>APFE030221098.1:0-39813 GCA_000404065.3 Pinus taeda
ATATATATATATTATATATTATATATATATATATATATATTAATATATTATATAATAATATAATATATATTATCACATTCATATAATCACACAATGAACATGGGCATTGTCATTCATCATACATGCTATATAACAACAACATAACCAATATAATGAAATCATATTCGCAACAACATAAGTATACCATTTATTTTACATTGTAGATGAACTTGGAAATTATCTTGCATTTAAACTTATAAATAGGAATGTAAATTTTCCATTCTTCATCAAACATGCAAGAGTTAAACTGTTCCACAAAATTCATACAAAAAATAACATTCCTCAACATTACTGTAGGAATTTTAATAATCACATACATAGAGGTCTAGATAGTAACTAATCTGGTGATATAAAATTTAAAAACTAAGTTTGGGACTTCAACTCTTCACCCAACCTTAGATTGGCTTGCACTAAAACTTTTCTTGTAGCCAATCACCCCTAAGACAAATTCAGAGTTTGAGGGGGAGTTCTCAAAGGAAATAACCATTTCTACCAACTGAAATAGGGAACCTAGAAATAATTCCACCTCCACCCACCAACAAATCAATGGATTCCATAGACTATGCCACTCCACCCTTTAGCTATTACAGTTAATCCAAAGGTTGTTCCATTTCCACCCTTATAGTAATGAAATGGTAGCTCCACTCTAAATCTGGAGCCCAAAGCTCACTGAGAATACCTAGGAATAATACCTTTAGTGGCTCCACCCTAAACTAGGAGTCTAGAGCTCACTAAATCAATAGTTAAGCCTACATACAAATAAGGAAGGTACTCTAATAACTCTATAACCAAGAATCCAAAGTAACAAGGCCTCCACCAAAAATGGAAGTCCAAATAACCTTTGCCCCTTCCCCCGATAGATGTGCACTCTACTCTTCCAATGCTCCTAAAAAAAAATTATTTCTCCTTTCCATTCTACAAATGATCTTCTCTTCCCTACCATTTTTCTAGGAAATGGTTTAAGGCACTACCCAAATTCCTAAGAAAAATGTTTCTTCTCCATCTAGAATTTCCTTCTCGTGCAACCCAAAGAAAATTCTCTCTATTCTTTTATGCTCAGTCTATCACTCTCCTTATCCCACGTTCAGACTCTTCTCTCTATCTTCTCCCCCTTCACATGATTTCCTTCCTATGTTTCTTTTAATGATTCCCTTGCTCCAACCTAGCCACATTGTGGAGTCATCCCTAAGGGAATCTCCCACTTCCCTCTATCATCATTGTTTCAATTTTTTGATGGATGGTGTGCGTTCATGCCTTCTCCACCAATGGCGAGTCTCCTAGATGATGGTTTTGTTGGCCCGCACAAATTACCCAACTCTAGCATATCTAACCATTTTTATTTTCATTTACAATCACAATTATACTAGATAGTTATTTTGTTGTTAAGGACCAATCCTCCTCCAATTTTCCAAAGCACCTCCTCCACAAACTATGAAATGTGCCTCCTCTATCTCAAGCCATTTAGCTACAACAAACAATTATAATATTTATAGTATGGGTATTCACCAAAAGGGGTTGTTAGAAACCCCACCTGCTTGGAGGAATGCCATCCTTGGTGTTCTTCTCCTAAACACAAATCTAACCATGAGATTTATAATACAACTCATTTAAAAATTAATTTACTTTCATAGTTGTTAACTTAGCAACCCAATGGGTATACTATCCATTAAATTAGCCATTTGGCTCTACAATTCACAATGACTTTGCAATGCTTGTCTAGCTTGATAACATGCATGTCGAAGCGTTGTTTGCCTCCAATGGCCAATTTTGTTGTCCCCTGTGCTCATTTATTTTTCACCAAGCAATCCAAATCATTACTTCCTAGGACACACCTAATATACCAAGTTCTAGCGTCACCACAATGACCTTGTTCTCTAAATTATGTAATGTTGTTGTTATTTGTCTTGTAATCATCTTCACAAACCCATGTCGGGCAGTCCAACGTTCTTCCTACATCATAGGCATACATATTTTTATGAGAGTCATCATAAAGAAATTAAAACAATTTTAAAACATATCCCATAGTAAATTTCTTCGTGAGATTCACTCTGTGATTTGTTTCACTTCATATCACAACAAAATCAAATTAGTTCATAAATTCAAATAATTGCAATTCAAAACTTTAAACAAAACTAAATTATGGTCATAATTAGAATTTTTTTTAAATAAAATAGTTGTACTTAGCTTTATTTTTTTCTTTATTTTTTTTTCTTCTTTTATCCACATGCACTGAGTGATTTTCCAAGCTAGGATAGCACCCAATTGTGCCCATACTGCTCCATGCAGTCCTTTCCTTCTTTGTCTTCATTCCCAAAAACACTATGCAGTTCTAAGGGAATTAAAATCAAACCAATCAACCATTGCAGAGAATCCATAGATTACCTCATCTCCACCCATCAGAACTAGGCCTTACTACTACGAGTGTCTCCACCCAATACTGGGAATTAATAGCACAATGGTGTACCACTATGAAGCCCACCACTACCACTAGGAATCTAAAGAATACCCTATATCCACCCATATGAAAAACGAAATGTCACCTCCAATGTCTCCACCCAAGAGTGGGAATCTAGAGTACACTGATATACCATTGTGTACCCTACAATCGAAAATCATTGGGAATCCAAGGACTACTCTGTATCCACCCAAGCACAATCAAGTTAGGAAATCCAGCACACCCACAACTCCAACCCACAATGGATTCAAGGAATCCAGAGCTATTACAATTCCAACCCATAATTGATTCAAGGAATATAGGTTTGTGACAACTCCACCCCAAAATTAGTTTAGGGAATCTAGAAGTTATTGTGATCCACCCAAGAAATACTATAGGAATCCAAAGGCCCAATACTCTCCATCCACATTGCACTTCAAGAATCCAAAAATTGTTTCCTCCACATGTCTCCTACAGGAATCCAAAGCACATCTGCCACTCCACCTAATGGACTCCATGGACATTGAGAGAGCTAATACCCACCTATTCAAAAAAGAACCAAGAATCCAAAACTATATTCGAGCTCCACCAAAGACACAATAGGAATCCAAAGCACTTGCTCCACATGTGTGCATTTTCCTTGATGTACCACATGCACCCACACACCAAGTCTTGGTTCTATGGTTCCTACAACTTGTCTATGCTTATTACAGCATGTCGCAGATCACTCTACTCCAAAACCCAAGAAACCCTAAATCATGGATGGCCTACCTATCCCAAAGTGGCATATGTTCCTCATCCTTTAACCAATGATTCCTTTTTGCAATTAGGGTACATGTTAACATAACCTTCAAAATTCCTTATTCACAACCATGAAATAAACATGAGTGTCGTAATCACACGATAGTAAAACCATAAATCAACAAAGAAATTCCTATTTTCCAATGGATTCCTCACACAACCAATGAACCCCATTAGTTAACTTCTCTATGTTATCCTAACATGTCATGTGTGCATTCATTAAATGAACATTAGCATAATCAATCATTCTTTCACAAGAATCATCCCTAACAACAACTCGTAAATCATAATGGAATTTCACACTCTCATTTAATCATCAATATATTCATGAACATAACACATATTAACATGTGTCAAATGAATTAGGGTTACAAGAACCTCTTGTATCCATGAAAAGCATGCATTCATTTGAAACAATAGTTTCCAACATGGCCCAAAGGAATTCTTCAACCAAATTCCATTCCTTTAACCTTTTACCTTGTTTCCATCGTCAATACTATTAGCTAATATTATTATTGTTGTAATATTAAGTAATTGATTAGAATCAACATTCTTTTCATGCTGTTCACACACTAGGAATTTCCAGCCTGCATATATTTTTCTTCACTCATGCCACTGTATCTCTTAGGAACACCATAACTCATGATTTCCAACAACGACCTTTCCTTTCCATTTGCTTGATGGTCTTCCATGTGCATGGAAACTATTAAGTAACCTTAATAGGTTACCCAAACATAGCAATTATAATTCTTGTTTTCCTGCCATCCACATAGTCATAATATTTAAAGCTAAATTTGCTTATCTTACTACTATTATTGTTCTCAATCAAAATCCCATCTTATTAAACAACATCTTCATTTTGGTAACTCCTGCGAAGCCTGTATGGTTGCAATTATGGGGTCAGTACCTTGGGCACCTTTCTATAAATTGAACTATTTGGTTGGTTACTTGGCCCAACATGCCGAGACAATGAGGTCATAGTCATCACGATGCATTGGAGCATGTCCAATCCAATTGATCCTATGTTAATACTTAGGCCCACTGTGGCAGGTGCTACCTACAAGGTTGCAACCCCTCCTTGCACCCAAGGTGATATTCATTATCTTGAAAGGAATTCCTGCAGAGAAAGACAACCTTTTTCAGATTATGATCTCAATGGATAAGTTTCACATTGAATACCAGATCCAAGGTATACTAGGGGGAGAAGAACTTGGTACATAATCTTAGTCACCCTTCACTTCCAGTTGAACATGCTATTGGGGTAAGTTCTCAAGGAGAAGCACATGCAATGAAAATTCAAGTTGTTGGTACTATAGAATTTTCTCTACAAATCAGCTAGCCCACTGATATCATGTAGAAATTTTACTCGCAGATCAAACTGATATATGCAATGTACTAGAGCATAACACTAGATTTACATCTACCATAAACTTTGTGGAAGCTTAATTGAACATGAGCAACATCAAGCATGAATGGATATAACTGAGAATGAGAAGTAATCAACCATAACACAGAAGATATAACCTGGGGAAAGCACCAGCCTAAAACCCCATCTCTGTATTATCAATCAAGTGGAAATCCTCAACAACATATAAAAGGAATCAGCTCAAAATCTATCCTGCTCTCTCTGTACTCTGATGATGTAGCTCATGGACTACCTAGGCCTGTATATATAGGTTGCACAAGTCCTCCAAGCTCCTATTTCCTTGCGCAGTTTTGACTGGGGTCCAATGTCATAACATGTGTGAATTGGCCACATCATACCTGCTGTAACCTCAGGTCCAACTACACAACCCATAAGGAATAATATTCCTTCTGCATGCAACGAATATTTACAAGGAATATCCTAGCAACTGATAGTACACTGTCCCTCCATCTGATCTCAACTACGTCTGCATTGACACGCATGAGTTATCCATGAGTGAATCTTTAGTTATCTGAAAATACCAGTTGTTACATGCATGGAAGCATTAACAAACTGAATCTCATTAATTTAACAACTTGTTAAATTAATCTAAATGGACTTGACTCAGTTAACTAAGCCAACTAATTACAACTCATCCTCATCCTTTAACTGATGGTTAAATCCCTCAATCAAAGGAGAAATTGTTGCATGTCCTCACATAGACTTCAAGTTCATAATTCCTTAAATAATTAACTCAAGATGAATTAATTAATTAATTTACAAACTGTTGTTAATATCAAATTCGAATTTTACTTCCTATTTCTAGTCTAGGGACTGACTAAAATAGGAATCCACACTGAACTGTTAAAAATAGAACTTCTATTTTTAGCACTTCCATTATTCTTTCTCTGTCGCCCAATCCAGCAATAGTACCCAAACTGCTATTTTTAGCAGTGCTATTTTTAGCAATTTCTTGTTGCCATTTTTCAACACTCCCTCTCAACAAGAAAGGCTTCCTCTCGAACCTGATCCTGTACCTCCAAAATGTTCTGCATGCTATACATCTACCAAGTGTGGTTGCTCCAGCAACTCTCGAAATAAAAAAATCTCCCAACTGACCTCACTATTGGGATAGAAACATACTCTGATGCTGAAGCTCTACTTGCTGCTGACAAGTGCTCCCTGTCTAACCTCTATGCAACTGCAACATCTCCATGCATCTCACATTGTTGCACACCTCTCTATGCTACCCTACACTGTTGCAACACACTTGTGCCTCACACATTGTTGCAGCCCGCTAGCTCTACGCTATCCTAGGATTCCCTACATTGTAGCTCTCTCTACCGCTCCATCTGCATCTATCTCTACCCAATCACTCAGTTCTGCTACTCCTCATCATGGCTCCTGTAGAAAATTCAAATCAAAGAGGTTGGGTACCTCAAGGATCCTACCTCTCCTCCTTGGGACGATCACTCCACATCGCCCCACCTCCTACCTGGAGGTATGGCTGCATGTGATCCCTCAGCCCACCTGGCTCCAATTTTTCCCTTTTAGAGGTCTCTACATGAGTAGATGTCTCTACTTGATCTCCTCTCAGCTTATTTAGTTGTGTCTACTCCACAACCTCTGAAGCTGCTTCACCAATTGTGGCTCCTCCATAATTGTTTGGGACTTCTTCTGGTGCTGGATCTTGAGAGGTAATTTACTCTCCCTCTCAACCACCAAGTATCTAACCTTTGCCTTGCTCCTCAAGGCTTTGAATGCATCTTGTACCTCAAGTGCATACAAGTTCTTGGCTAGCACATCAATTTGTTTCATATTTCGCGCTGTCACGAAATTTTCTAGAAAAAGAGCTGATTTTAAATTAGTGATATCTCCCTCATCCGAACTCTAATTCAGCCATTTTTTTTTTTGAATTTGGATCTTTTTCAGCATCGAATCAAAATCTGCTATTTGTTTCTGAAAATTTTGTACAAAAATATTCAGATATGCTCTGCAAACTATTGAGCAGTAAAAAGGGTCTTTTTAACCTCTATTTACCCTACATTAATTATCAATCCAGGTATGTTTTGTTATCTCAAGAGTGTACTCAGTGTGAGGCGGTCACTTGTCAAGAGTAATGCTAGTAGTATAGTGCTTTTACAAAAGTAAATAAATGTTGGAATCAAAATCTAAATATAATGGCAAGAACTGAAATGCTTTGTGACTAAATCATTCACTTAAAAAGCTACATCAACCATCAGTCAAGGATGCAGTAATGATAACTCTTTCCTTTGTAAATTGATGCAAATGAAAATCAATCAAAGAGAAGATCTCCAATTTCAGAACTAGACAACAATAGTCAATGTTCGCTACAGTTGTAGATCATTCTGTTCACACCAAAGCAAATACTTGAAATGACAATTCAACTAACAAAAAAAGAACAACAACTAATCTATTGAAAATATCAAACAACAAAGCTTAACCTACATGAATGAATTAAGCAGCAATCGTAACCAAAAGGAATTAAACATAAATCTTTAACTAGTAAATGAATTGAATAGCAATCCAAGAATGGAACAACAAGCTTAAGTAATCCTACGAAATATTGAACAACGAACTAAATCAATTGTAAACACACAACGAATCTAGAATGATGGAATCAATAATCTGAGTTTAGCATAATGAGTATTAACCATAGTTATAAGGAAACAGAAATTGCAGTTGTAATGGAACAGTAACCCGAATTAATAGCAATCACAATTATAGGTAAACCGTAGCTAAATAAACAACAATACCAATTTGTAAATGAACAACAATGTTACTCCGTAAATGAACAGTAATTGTAAATGAACAGAAATGTTAATCTGTAAATGAATAGCAATGTCAATCTGTAAATGAACAACAATGTCAATCTGTAAATGAACAACAATGTCCAAGTCAGACAATGTGATATAATTTTAGAATGAATAGCATAACATTTCCAGTTGCAAATAATAATCTCACTATTCAAATACGAATTCAATATAACAAAGAAACTAAATGAACTGTCAAGGAACAACAGATTACTGAATAAAGCAAGTAAAGGAAATCAAACCGCACACGACTTCTAATCGAAAAATAATGATACAGGAAGCAAGTGATCCACCAGGGTCGGGCCCTTAGCCTCCAGGGACGCACTACTGAGGTTACTCCAGAATCAAATAATAGAACAACAATGAAGTTTATATATTAATCATAAAAACAGAGTTACAGTGATCGCTATTTAAAGAGAGTCAATGATCAAAGTTCAAATTGGAACAACAAATTTTATCAATAAAAAATAATCCACCCCCGGGCTTGCAACGCTGTCCCTTTTTATAGTGGCCAAGCAGAAATACCAAAAATACAGATAGATTTGAGGTAGTGATCCTTCACGATCAAAGAATCCTGAGGGATTCACCATATCATTATTCTTAAGTTATCTCTTCATCCTCTTGCATTGATATGGCGTTTCTTCTTCCTTTTCCTGGCCTTGCGCTCCGATCTCAATTGCCTCGTTTGGATGCGGTTCCCTGTCAAAGGGACAACAATTGGTTTTGCCTTGTATTTTCCTTTGAAATGGCAATCTCCCAATTTCTTTATTTTCTGCATAAAAAAAAAGGCAATAATTAGTCATTTTACATTTATCACAAATCTATTAAGCTTTATCATAATCCTTCATCATATGCCCATCTTAGAATATAAAGAAGTTATGAATTAAAGGAAAAGATAAAGAAATAAGTGACAATTACATACCTTTTCTAATGCTCAACACACCCCCCTGCCTACCCTTTTTCATGCCCTCATGAAAACATTGTAATTGGCGTGCAAGGCAGTTAGGGAATAGGCTGGAGAAGGATTTTCAATCAGTGGTCTGAAACCATGATTCCTAGCTAAGACTTCAAAAATATGCCTTGTCTGACCTTCAGGAAATTCATATAAGGCTCTATATCCTGGCTCAGGATACTAGATGATTGGACTTCAGAACCTGCAGCCTAACCAAGACATGCCTTCTCTCAAGATGAGGTCACCATAGATAACCAAGTGGTCAGCAACTAGCTTAAAATTCTCATAAATTGACTGGCTCTCTATTTTGGATATTCCGATTGGAAGTCTAGTATTGGAATTTGGCTGCTGCTATGGCAAGGACTTTGATGCTTAGGAAGTATTCTACCCCTTGCTGGATGAATATCGTGTGAATAGGTCCCAATGTCTGGATCACACCTTGCATTCTCATTAAGCTCCTATGTTTATTCCATAGCTGCAATGGGTTTCTAGGTTCACCCCTTACCCACAAATCTAACCCATTTTCTTGTCTATGGAAGGTATTGTAGGCTTTAAGCCACTTTATTTGGTTGACAACAAAATAAATAAATGCCTGAAGTTGGATATCACCCATAAAAGGGCTAGGGTTCTTTTCTATTTCTCCATCTAACACAAGATTATGTAAATAGAACTCACATAACAATCGTTGAACTTTCACCCCGTAATGCGTACAACAGTTTATGAAATCATCAATGGTTTTTATCTCTATAGGCACTCCTGCCTTGACAGCCTTAATTTTCAATTGTAAATATCTTTCCATAAAAAACAAAGCATAGTTTTTGGCGGGTGCCCTACACACTAGAACATTAGTATACAGAGAACATAAGGTATCCATTTGATTCATAACTGTGTCTAGTATATGGGTTACTTTTTTGACTTTTTCCTCTACCCTTCACCATCCATCGAAGGCCAGGCTTTCTGATGCATTGATGTCCTTTAGCTGTTGTTATAACTTCTAATATTTCTCTTGAGGAACAGTTTCCTCTGAGAGTTTTTCTATCGTTGTTGGGCTTCTACAAAATCTTTTTGCAGAGTTACTATCCTCGGGTCATTATCCATCATGACATTTTTGGGTTGGAGATCTACTTGGATATCCTTATTTTGGCATCTGGTTTTTACATTCTGTGTTTCCTTCTCACACACTGTTCGATTAGTCGTGATGCTAGAGGACAGTGCCTCTATCTGAGCTTCCTTATCACAGATTGGTGTGTTGTTTGTTTGTGCTTATGCATTTGTAACAATCACATGTTGTTCCTTGTGATCCTGAATAACAACGGGTTTGACTTGAGTCCTCTTGGTCTTCTTCTTATGGGGTTTTGTTTGGATGGCTTCACGCTTTTCCCCAGGGGTTCTTTTTGCATTCTTCCCCATTTTTAAGACCCTTATTTGTTGTCGAAGTTGTTTAATTACATTAAGCAGTCTCTATTGTTCCTTTCGCAAATTTTTAATTTCATTTGTTTTCTTAGAAGGAACAGTTGTTACTTTTCTCAGGCCTGGGCTTTGTACTTCAGGTATTGTACCCTCGCCTTGGCCAATTTCCATGTTTCCTTCTGAGAACACTTGTTTAGTGTTCTGTTGATTAGGTTTTTCAGGGGTAGAAACCCTAGTTTGTTCTGTTGCCTCTTGGGAAGCTTCTTCTTCTATTTCTTCTTCATCATGCAATTCTTCAGGTGTATTCTGACTGGGAACAGAGTTTTCCTGAGATTGTTCTTCTTCCTCCTCCTCATCACCCATCTCCCCAAATACACTCTTATCATGAGTAGAGTGTTCCTGGGACTGTTCTTCTTCTTCCTCCTCATCACACATCTCCTCAGATGCACTCTTACCATGAGCAGAGTGTTCCTCCGGCCCTTCTTTGGTATGGGGGTTGAGTAGGCTATGAGGTTGGACATACTCGACCATATTGGCCAAAATTTGGGCCAATTCATCTTCTTGTAGAGGGTTTTGTAGTGGACTTTCACTGCGTTGCTAAGTTTCCTCCCCTTCTTCCTGACCGGATTGCTCAGTTTCCTCTTCTGATTCTTCTTCTTCGTTTTCCTCTAATTCTTCTTCATTTTCCCCACCTTCAAGTTGTGGGGGTTGCTCGTCTTCTGAATCATGTATCTCCACAGGCTGGCTAATGTTTCCCTAGGAATTTCCCAACATTCCTCTGCTTCTTACCAGTCTAACAGATTGTCTTCGTTTTGATGGTCTAATTGATGTGCTGGCAATGTGTTCTCGTTTTGGGGTTGGCAAGGCCAGTCCCCCACTATCGAGAAAATCAATTCTTCCCAACTACTCTGCTGTTGGGAAAGGCTATAATTGATTATCAACTGAATTAAACCACGATGGCTTACTACTGATTCTAAATGGCGAGATTTTCTTAGACTTCGAGCAATATCATGTAATAAAAAATTTAAGAACGCAGGCAAATTCACAGCACATTTTTGTTTTAACACGGCTAACAGTTTGAGATGGCATGGTCTTACCATGTCTTTTCTGCCATCGCAAGTGATGTAGCTTTAGATAATTCTCACCAATTCTGCCCAAGGCTCTCCTAGGGCTGTCGACAAGACTCATTTTCCTTTAACGATAAGTTTATGCCCTTCATCTCAGAAAATGGTTATGGCGTCTTGTAGTCTCACCTTTTTCAGGGTCCATACAGGTCCAACGGCTGGCAATCCCGAAACTTTTGCAATTATCTCATCTGTTACTGCTATTTGTCTCCCTCTCACCATGGAATGATTTTCTTGCAAATTCTGCATAAATTCAATTTCCACCATCTCGTTAGATTGTTGTAGACGGTTTAGGTAGGCTATCCATCCTGCCCTTGCTAAGATTTCACGTGCAACATTAGAGACCATTAACACATGTGGCTCACTGCGAATTGATCTTCCTCCCATCTTGTTCAAGCTTAGCACACTGTAAAAACACAAAGATGATGATGGAACAACAAGTTGTTCAAATTTTTAACTCACTGTTAAAAAAACACAGAGAGTATGATGGAACAGCAAGTTGTTCAAACTTTAACTCACTGTTAATTTCTACAGAGCAAAACATGGAAATGGCATTTGAACAACAAGCCATGCATATTGGGAAGCACAATACCATTACACTTTCTATTCCTGAGTTTTGATGAAGTCATAATACCTGCGAATAATGAGCTGACACATATGTCAGTGAATTATGGAGATCACCCACACCCCCGTGAAATGTGATAGGCCTTCCTCGACTGTCAAATAAAGGAACAACATGTTGAATTGCAATCGTACAATGGAATAAAGGAACAACGTATAGATATATGACATGTTTACAAAAATGAGTGGATTACTGAAATCGAGGATTATGATGGAAATTGCTAATAAATATGGAAATGTCATGATATGATGTGAAAAATAGAGGATAGGATAGTTGACGTGAATAAAAGTTCTTATGCGGTAATTATCCACTTTAACCATTATGATTGATTTATAAACGATTTTCATGTATCAAAGGTTCGAAAGGGTTATATGACATAATCTCATTTGAAATCACTATAAAGATATAAGAAGAAGGGTTTATAATGACTATTGGTGTATGAAAAATATGACTTCAATACAATCAGGAGAGCTCTGTTGCCCACATGTGTCCATAACCTTGACAAAGTTGCTTATTTCACCCTTGGAACCATAATCCTTTGTATATGCCTAGGAAAGTGCTGTGCGATGTCAAAATGGAGGCCATTGTGCTGGCTTGGTAACCAGATGAATCACAATGCCATTCACCAGGAAGGAGTGAAAGGTGGATAGGCCGACTCGTGATGAGACCTCCTGTTCTAAGGACTTTTTATTTTTCTAATGTGCCTCTTGGATCATATCCCTAGTGTGGTGGCCATAGTGGGAATGCCACTTCACTTTCTTCCTTATGATCATGGTAGGCTGGCTCTTGATGAGATCCCCTATCCTACATCTGACAAATCATGTTAGTAATCATATAGATATGTATGTTTTCTTTTCCTTCTTTTCTTTTATATAGCACTTTTCCTATTTATATACAGAGGGTGGCTCAACACTCAAGAGTAGGGATGGTGGAAGGAGTCTGAACATCTCAATAGAGGAAAATATGCCCTTATTCTTATTCAATAATAATGATCAAAGAGAATTATCGGGATTTAGAAATAACCATCATGATAAAAATAATCAATCAAATCGGTGTTAGTGAAAATAAAGACAGCAAAGTGATATAAATAGTTGTGTCCTTTCCTCTTTTCTCTTATCAATTCAAAGCAATTTCTTTAAGGATAACGATTTTTCTTTGGTTTCTTGATTTAAGTATCCTCTAGTTTTTGTATTCTTACATAAATGTATAGTTTTTCCTTAAATGACCATCACTCACAAAGCTCCTTTAAATGGTGAAACACACATACACACAAAAGAAGAAAAATGTACTCAAAAAGTGTTGTTCTTTAGATGGAACGACTGTTGTTTCTTTAGAGGGACAACAAAAGAATATTTTCATACAAAAACCACAGTTCCCTTAAGAGTAATAACAAGCAAAAGAAAAACATACCCGAAACTGATGTTTCTTAAGAGGAACGACAGTTGTTCCTTAATCAGAACAGTAAATATAGCAAGCGCAAAAAAAAATGCGAAAATGTTGTTCCTTTAGAAAGGAACAACAAAAAATGAAAGTGTTGTTCCTTCGGAAAGGAACAACAAAAAATGAAAGTGTTGTTCCTTCGGAAAGGAAAAATAGAAAAATGAAAGTGTTGCTCCTTCGGAAAGGAACAGCAGAAAACAAAAGTGTTGTTCCTTTGGAAAGGAATAGCGAAAAACGAAAGTGCTATTCCTTTGGGAAGGAACAACAAAAATGCGGATGTGTTGTTCCTTTGGAAAGGAACGACAAAAAATGAAAGTGTTGTTCCTTTTGAAAGGAACAACAAAAATTTGGAAGTGCTCTTCCTTCGGAAAGGAACAACAAAATGTGAAAGTCTTGTTCCTTCGGAATGGAACAGCAAAAAGGCGGAAGTGTTGTTCCTTCAGAAAGGAATAGAAAAATGCGAAAGTGTTGTTCCTTCGAAAAGGAATAGAAAAACGATGAAAATGTTGTTCCTTCAGAAAGGAAAAACAAAATGTAAAAGTGTTGTTCCTTCAGAAAGGAACAACAAAACGGTGGAAATGTTGTTCCTTCGGAAAGGAACAACAAAATGCAAAAGTGTTGTTCCTTCGGCAAGGAACAACAAAACGACGAAAATGTTGTTCCTTCGAAAAGGAACAACAAAATGAAAAAGTGTTGTTCCTTCGAAAAGGAACAGAAAAATGGTGAAAATGTTGTTCCTTCATAAAGGAACAACAAAATGCAAAAGTGCCGTTCCTTCGAAAAGGAACAGCAAAACGACGAAAGTGTTGTTCCTTCGAAAAGGAACAGAAAAATGTAAAAAATTGTAGAAATGCAGAAATCTGTACAGAAAGTAATTTACACAAACAGAACAGAAAAAGTTATGTACAAAATTTAAAAGCAATCAAATTACTTAGTGAACCAAAGGCGAGGAATAATTCTCTTCCTCAGCCATTATCTACATGTCAGAATCTTCTCGGAGTTACTGGTAGAAGGATTCCCATGTAAGCGGTTTATGGTATAGTCGCACTCAGTAGCCATTTGCTTTAAAGGTATGTCAAAATCCTTCAATAGTAGTCAAAGTCATGGTGCCATTGTCATGCACTTTCTGGATTTCATATGGTCCAAGGCAGCGAGTTTGAAGTTTTCCCTGGAAATCCTGAAACCTGGAATCGTATAAGAGTGCCCAATCTCCTTCATGGAAGATTTTCTTTTTGATCAAGACATCATGCCATTTTGCGCTCTGTTGTTGAATTAATGCAGTGTGTTTAAGAGCCGAGAGTCTAATTTCATCTAGCTTGTTGATTTGTTGTAGCCTATTAGTCTGGGCCTCATTTAAATCTAGACCGACCTCTTGTGTTGTTCTCAACGTTTGTATTTCAGACTCTATTGGAAAGATGGGTTCCTTTCCAAATACTAGTTGATATGGTGAATAACCGGTGGTGTTTCTCCACATTGTTCGGTATGCCCACAAGGCTTCCGGAAATCTTGTAGCCCAATCGCGTTTGTGGGACGCAATGGTTTTTGTTAATATTGCCTCTATCACTTTATTCATGCTCTCTACTTGGCCATTTGCCTATGGGTGATACGGAGTGGTAATCTTGTGCTAAATATGATAGTTTTTTAATGTTGCAGCAATTTTATTGCCTGCAAACTATGGTCATCTATCCATGATTATGTCTCTTGGGAGGCCATATCACACAAATATTTGGAACATGAAATGAATGACAGAGCCTTATGTAGCTCTTGGAAGTGCCTCTGCTTCAACCCATTTGGTAACATACTTTGTTGCTACCAAAATATATGTTTTCTAGTTTGATGATGGGTTGATTGCACCAACAAAATCGACTGCCCAACACTCAAATGGTTCGATTACTAGCTATGGGTTTAAAGGCATTTCGTCGAACTGTCTAGGGCATCCTTCTCTTTGGCAACTGTCACAGGCTTGAACAAATTTCTTCACATCTTTGAATATTGTGGGCCAGTAATACCTTGTTTGTGGAACTTTGAGACCAGTTCTTCGATCTGTGAAATGTCCACCACATGGTCCTTCATGATAGCTTTCAGAATGTCAAATAATTCATCTTCACGAACGCATCTTCTGATATGCATATTTTCCCCTGTATGAAATAGGTAGCCCCCAATCCAAGAAAATTGGGCACTACTTTGCACAATCTGTTTTCATTCATTGGGGGTCAGATGCTTTGGTAATTTGCCTACTGCTAAATTATTTGCAACATCAACATACCATGGTGTCTTGACAGTAACAACAAATAAATGTTCATCTGGAAATTGATCTTCGACTATTGCTACATCCACTGGCTTCGGCATTCGTGAGAGAAAATCAGCTACAGGATTCTCTTTCCCAGGTCGATCTTTTATTGTGATGTCCAATTCCTGCAATAAAATCAAACATCTTGTTACTCTACTGATTGTAATAGGTTTATTTTCTAAATATTTTATGGTACAGTGATCTGTATATAAAACAACAGGATATCCATTGATATAATGCCTAAATTTATTTACAGCATGTATTACAACTAAAAATTCTTTTTTAGTAACAGTATAGTTTAGCTCAACAGGAGACAAATTCTTGCTAATATAATAGACTGCATATGGTTTTTTGTCTTCTTCCTGCCCAAGGACTGCTCCAATAGTTGTGTCTGAAGCATCTGACCAAATTTGGAATGGCAGCTCCTAATTTGGGCCTCTGAGCACTAGGGCTATTAACACAAGCTTTTTCATATCCTCAAAAGCACGATCGCATTTATATGTCCAAACAAAATAAACATTCCCTGTTAGTGCATATAGAGGTGCAGCTATTTGAGAAAAATGTTCTATAAATCTCCTATAATAACCATAAAATCCAAGAAAACTGTGTACCTTTGTCTCTGTGGTAGAAGTAGGTATTAGCAAAATTATTTTAATTTTGACCGAGTCTACCTGTATTCTAGCCGCTGAGATATAATGACCTAGGATGAGTCCTTCAGTCATCATCATATAGCACTTTTCATGGCTCAAGCAGAGCCTGGTGGTGATACATCGTTGCAACACCTTTCCCAATGTGTCGAGTGCTGGGTCGAAATCATCTCCATATGGTGTGAAATCATCCATGTATACTTCGAGCCCTTCATTTATTAAATCTGAAAAGATGTTGAGGATGGCCATTTGAAATGTGGTAAGGGCATTACATAGGCCAAAGGGTAGGACTCTGTACGCAAATGTTCCCTAAGGATAGGTAAAAGTGGTTTTGTCTTGGTCTTTAGGGGAAATCTGAATCTGATTGTATCCATGGAAGCCATCCAAGAAAGAAAAGAATTTCTTTCCTGCTAATGTATCTAAAACCTGATCAATGAATGGAAGGGGAAAGTGGTATTTCTGGGTTTCTTTCTTTAGTTCTCTATAATCTACACAAATCCTCCACTTTCCATTCTTCTTTGGCACCACTACTAGCGGAGAGACCCACTTTCTATCGGAGATTGGATAAATAAAGTTTACATCCAAAAGTTTTTGTAATTCAGCTTTCACAATGTCTTTCAAGTGAGGATTAAGTCTCTGTTGGGGTTGGCAAACGGGTCTCGCATCCTTTTCTATATAAATGTGGTGCATACATAGCTGGGGGTTGATTCCCTTCATGTCCGGATAATCCCATGCAAAAGCTTCCTTATATTTTCTCAGTAGTTGGACCAGATTTTCTTCTTGTTCAGGAGTCAGGTTATTATTGATGTTCAAGGTTTTTCCTGGCTCAATATCTATAGTTTTGTTGTTTGAGACAGAGGTAGTGGGTATTGTTTGATCATGAGTGTCTTTGAGAGGATCTTCTTCTAGTTCATTGTCAAATGATGCCTCTATCATGTGACATTGTACTCGGGATCTGGATTCAGCTTCATTAATGAAGTTGTTAATAACATCATCCTCTATTTGATCTTTAAAATCGAGGGCATCTTCTATGGTTAATGGGGATCTAATGTTTTCTGTGAGGTATGATACAGGATGTTTGTTAATTTTTATTATTTTTACACTTGGCTGGGCTGGAGGGTATAGGGCTAGATTCTTGATATTACTCCCTCTAGTTATGGTCATACTGCCTTGTTGGTAGCCACTGTAAGCATCAACGATTGCAAGCCAAGGTCTGCCTAAAATTAATGGGTGTCCATCGAGTCGGGTTTTAGGGTTTATTATCAAAAAGTCGGCAGGATATTCCCAGGAATCAACAGATACCATGACATCATGTAGTCTACCTTATGGCCTAACCACTAATAGGTCAACCAGTTCTCATAAGGTGGAGGTTGGTTCTACTGATGTAATGCCTAGTTTTGGTCAAGTGGTGGTTGTTAAAATATTAATTGCAACCCCAAAAACAACTAAGGCATTTGAAAAGGTTTGTCCATTGATCTTCACTGTCACTATTGGATTTCCTGGGTCTTCATATTTGACGGGTGCTTCTCTTCCTGATAACATATCAGATAGGGTGCCAGCTACTTGGACTGTTGGGTTATTTGTTATTCTCCTCCTTGGTTATTTTATACATAGTTCTTTGATGGTCTTTTCATATATTATGATATCTTGGATATCTTGGAGGAGTGGGATTTTTATGTACAAATTCTTTAGTTCTCCTAGAATATCAAAGTCAGGATGCTCTATCGGGCGCGGTATGATTAATCATTTTGGGAATGGGGGAGAAGATGTGGTTGCTTGGTCATGAGTCTGTTGTCTAACCACATCTTCCTCTTGTAATGGTTGTTGTGTGGGTAACTGATTTTCAACTTGAACATTTTATCTCCCTCAGTTTCTATAATGTGCCCAGACCTTAATTGAAGGTTGTTGCACTCCCTTAGATCGGTTTTTAGTTCTGGTGTTTCAATTATTTGAATGGATTAAACTGGTCCGTTAATTGAGTTCGGGTTGGGTTGGGCTGGGAGTTGCGGTCTTAAGTTGGATTGGGGATTTTGTTGTAGTGTTGGAAGTGTAGGTTGAGGGAGTGGAACGCTTCCTTCTGGTTGATTCATCGGTCTTTGCCAGTTTGTCTGCCAGGCTTGACTCTGCGAAGTGGGAGGGGACCATTGCGTTGGATATGCATTGTTTTGCCAATATGGTGGAGCGTAGGGAAAATTTGACCAATTAGATTGGCTTGCTTGATTCGGCCATGGTGATGATGAAGGAAATGGTTGTTGTGACTAGTTTGAGAAGGGAGGTTGATTTTCCCACATTGTATTATATTGTTGAGCATGATATTGCGAAGTCTGGAAAGAAGAAGATGGATCAGAGAATATACTTGATTGTCGCAGTTTCCATTGACAGCGTTGATTAAGTAGGTACACTGGTTCTGGTCCTTCTTCCACTTCTTTGTATACTGCTTTCAAACCAGGAAGTGAGGGGTAGTTCTCTGTAGAGTGGTCTTTTGTACAAATAGCGCAAACTTGAACTATATCTAGTGGGCACTCTTTGTGGCTGTGTTTCTTTCTGCATCTGGGGCAGAATATTGCCAGATTTTGCTTTGCTTCTGCTTGTTTCTGTTTTGCTTGCATAATATCGAGCTACGTTGTCAGAGTCCCCAATATATTAGTTTTGAAATTCTCCAGTAAATTTCTGATTTCTGTGCGGGTTACTCCTTCTCCAGAGATCTTGTTGTCCCTTGTGAACCTGTCATGTTCCACTGGTTTTAGCCTCATGCTAGCTCGTGAACTCATGCTACATAAATCAATGATGTTAGCAAAATCTTCTTGATAGATGTCTCATTTTCCCATAATATTTAGTGTTTCAATCCATTGTTCCTTCATGCCTTTAATTAATGTTGTTTTTAATACATTGTCAGGTAAGGGTAATGATGCATAAGGAGATCTTTGAAGATTATACTGAAAACGTTCAACATATTCTTCCAGTGTCTCATTAGTTCTAGCTAACATCTGAAATATTTAATCATTTAACTCCCTAGACCTACAATAATCATGATATTTCTTCAAAAAGGCACCTTTCATCTGATCCCAGTCATTTATAACACCTCCAGCTAACCCCATAAACCATCATAACGCAACCCATTTTAATATAGAGGGAAATAGTTTCAGCTTTTGGGGATCGGTGGTATAGTCGTACCCCCTACAAGGCACATCGAATTCAAACAAAAATATGTCTAGATCTTCTGATGTTAGGCCATGGAATGTAGGGATGTGCTAGAGAGGAATGGCCTTCATAGGTGCATTAACTGCAGTATCTACAATGGGATATTGTAGTGTGTAGGTTTGGGGGGTTTGCTGGTTTTGGGCCATTTGGTCAAATATGTGCCAATAACCTTCTGGGATTTCTAGGAGGTTATTCCTAGGCTAGCTAGAAGGAGCAGGAATGGCCTTAACATCACTTCCTTTGTTTGGGATGATGAGAGTTCCTTGCCGAACTAATGTCTAGGGGGGTTTTAGCTCTTCGGGTTCTTCAGCTTCGTTCTGGATGATTTTTACAACACTTCCCTTATTTGGGCTACTTAATGGTTGAACTCTTCCAAGAGGGGGTCTTGGTTCTTTAGTTTCCCTTGTTTCTCCTCTTCCCTCGCAGAGATTACTAAGGTTCCCTTCTTGTAAGTATTTTGGGCTAGAATTCTGAATTTCTTGAAAATCTTGCTCCTCTGTTTGGCTATGTACCTCAGCAAAGGCTACAGATGGTGATTTTGTGACCTGAAGGGAACTAGTAGATTGTCTAGAAGGAAGTTTTCTAAGTCCTACTGAAGGCTGAGATTCTTCTTTTTTAAGGATTTCGTCTATAAGGTTCGATTGGCCAAGGGTCACCGACCCCTTAGCCTTATAAGGCTTGGGAAGTGGTTTAAGATTCTTTTCAAGCTTTTTCTGCCTATCATGCACACAAATCAAATGCTTATTTCTACCCAAAATAACAACAAATCTGCAAGAGAGCGGGCGGGAAAGCAGTGTTGTTACATGCTCCATACGCATGTTCTTACCTTCCATTTTTAAAACCCAACTCTCTCCTAACAGGTACTTTGACTACTCTCAAAAGAAACAAATGGCTACACTCTTCCCCGGCAATGGTGCCAAAATGTTGAGCAATAAAAAGGGTCTTTTTAACCTCTATTTACCCTACATTAATTATCAATCTAGGTATGTTTTGTTATCTCAAGGGTGTACTCAGTCTTAGGCGGTCACTTGTCAAGAGTAATGCTAGTAGTATAGTGCTTTTACAAAAGTAAATAAATGTTGGAAACAAACTCTAAATATAATGGCAAGAACTGAAATGCTTTGGACTAAATCATTCACTTAAGAAGCTACAACAACCATCAGTGAAGGATGCAGTAATGATAACTCTTTCCTTTGTAAACTGATGCAAATGAAAATCAATCAAAGAGAATATATCCAATCTGGGAACTAGACAACAATAGTCAATGTTCGCTAAAGTTGCAGATCGTTCTGTTCACACCAAAGGAAATACTTGAATGACAATTCAATTAACAGAAAAAGAACAACAACTAATCTATTGAAAAGATCAAACAACAAAGCTTAACCTACAAGAATTAAACAACAATCTTTAACTAGTAAATGAATTGAACAACAATACAAGAATGGAACGACAAGCTTAAGTAATCCTACGAAATCTTGAACAACGAACTAAATCAATTGTAAACACAAAGCGAATCTAGAATGATGGAATCAGTAACCTGAGCTTAGCATAATAAGTATTAACCACAGTTATAAGGAAACAACAATTGCAGTTGTAATGGAACAGTAATCCGAATGAACAGCAATCATAATTATAGGTAAACTGTAGCTAAATAAACAACAATACCAATTTGTAAATGAACAACAATGTTACTTCGCAAATGAACAGTAATTGTAAATGAACAACAATGTTAATCTGTAAATGAACAACAATGTCAATCTATAAATGAACAGCAATGTCCGAGTTAGACAACGCGATATAATTTCAAAATGAACAGCATAACATTTCCAGTCGCAAATAATAATCTCACTATTCAAATACGAATTCAATATAACAGAGCAAGTAAATGAAATGTCAAGGAACAAAATATTACTGAATAAAGCAAGTAAAGCAAATCAAACCACACACAACTTGTAATCGGAAAATAATGATACAGGAAGCAAGTGATCCACTAGGGCTGGGCCCTTAACCTCCAGGGATGCACTGCTGTGATTACTCTAGAATTAGACAACTGAACAACAACAAAGTTTATATATCAATCATAAAAACAAAGTTACAGTGATTTCTCTTTAAAGAGAGTCGATGATCAAAGTTCAAATTGGAACAACAAATTTTATCAATCAACAATAATCCGCCCCCTGGGCTTGTAGCGCTGTCCCTTTTTATAGTGGCCAGGCGGAAATACCAAAAATACAGATAGCTTTGAGGTAGCGATCCCTCAGGATCAAAAGATCCCGAGGGATTTGCCATATCGTTATTCTTTAGTTATCTCTTTGTCCTCTTGCGCTGATATGGCATTTCTTCTTCCTTTTCCTAGCCCATGCACTCTGATCTTGATTGCCTCGTTTGGATGTGGTTCCCTGTTAAAGGGACAACAGTTGGTTTTGCCTTGTCTTTTCCTCTCAAATGGCGATCTCCCATTTTCTTCATTTTATACATAGAAAAAGGCAATAATTAGTCATTTTACATTAATCACAAATCTCTTAATCTTTATCATAATCCTTCATCATATGACCATCTTAGAATATAAAGAAGTTATGAATTAAAGCAAAAGATAAAGAAATAAGTGACAATTACATACCTTTTCTAATGCTCAACACAAACTCTTGGCCCAAAACTCAAAAATTTGAAATCTCTTCTCAGTATATTTTTCTCTCCTTTGATTACCTTTGCTCTGATACCATGTATAATTTTCTCTACAAATCAGCTAGCTCACTGATATCATGTAGAAATTTCACCTGCAGATCAAACTGATATATGGAATGTACTAAAGCATAATACTAGATCTACATCTACCATAAACTTTGTGGAAGCTTAATTGAACATGAGCAACATCAAGCATGAACAGATATAACTGAGAATGAGAAGTAATCAACCATAGCACAGAAGATATAACCTGGGGAAAGCACCAGCCTAAAACCCCATCTTTGTATTATCAATCAAGTGGAAATCCTCAACAACATACAAAAATAATCAGCTCAAAAGCTATCCTGCTCTCTCTATACTTTGATGATGTATCTCATGGACTACCTAGGCCTATATATATAGGCTGCACAAGTCCTCCAAGCTCCTATTTCCTTGCGTAGTTTTGATTGGGGTACAATGTCATAACATGTGTGAATTGGCCACATCATACATGTCATAACCTCAGGTCCAACTACGCAATCCATAAGGAATAATATTCCTTATACATGCAAGGAATATTCACAAGGAATATCCTAGCAACTGATAGTACACTGTCACTCCATCTGATCTCAACTGGGTCTCTGTCTGAACTGACATGCATGAGTTATCCATGAGTGACTATTCAGTTATCTGAAAATACGAGTTGTTACATGCATGCAAGCATTAACAAACTGAATCTCATTAATTTAACAACTTGTTAAATTAATCTAACTGGACTTGACTCAGTTAACTAAGCCAACTAATTACAACTCATCCTCATCCTTTAACTGATGGTTAAATCCCTCAATCAAAGGAGAAACTGTTGCATGTCCTCACATAGACTTCAAGTTCATAATTCCTTAACTAATTAACTCAAGATGAATTAATCAATTAATTTACAAACTATTGTTAATATAAAATTCAAATTTTACTTCATATTTCTAGTCCAGGGACTGACTAAATTAGGAATCCACACTGAACTGCTAAAAATAGAACTTCTATTTTTGGCACTCGCATTTTTCATTCCCTGTTTCCCAATCCATCCCTGGTACCCAAACTGCTATTTTTAGCAATTTCTTGTTGCCATTTTTCAACAGGTACCTGATAGCGACCAACTCTAAAGTCACTTCAAAATTGATTTCCTGTGAGTTATCGTCCCATGAACTCTATCTCATACTTTCATTCTTTGCAGAAACTGAGTTTTGTCTCACAAGAAATCAAGGTTTTGGATAGGTTGAGTTCTATACAAGATGGTCGGGGGTCAGGCTAACTGGAAACACAAATGTTTCGAACCTAAGAAGGCCCATCTAAGGGTCGAGACTAACTAGAGAGGATGGGACCAACTAAGGAAGGAATAGTCAACAATACAATTGTCGACTTGGTCTCATGTCAACTCTTGTTCTATTCTGAATAAATGTGCGGTTAGACCATCCAATTTATCGATATGGTTCACAATGGATCATTGTTGATCCATGCTGTGATTGATGGTGGATTTTCTCACTGTTTCTACAACACCCTCGATCTGCAATTCTGGTCTATGGCCTCAACCTCACACTCACATGAATTCACTTGGTTCATGGATTTGACACAATAACACACATATGATAATATAAATCCCACGCACATAATACACACATATTAGCTCCATGCACTCACACATGAAATAATATTTCTATTTCATAACTTGAACCCCACTAAATCATTTTGTGAGGATCTATTACAATATTATGGGCCATGGTAGCCTCGTTTTCATCGGAATGGTTTCCTTAATACACTCAAGAAAATACAATTCATAAATGAAAATACATTATTCTAGATAATTTCAAATACACAATTCTCTCAACTTGCCCGCTCTAAATAAAGTTTTGGGCCAACAAACTAACAAGTCACCTCATATTTTCCATAGTTGTGATTTCTAGAACTCATTTTTCCTTCCAAAAGTTGAATATTCAAAATTTGACTTGGGGGGTGTGGATGCTTCTATATTAAACTCTCGGGGTACAAAAATGTATGACCTCTTGATCATATGCTTTCAGTCTTCTTGTAGCACTTTTAACTCGTGAACTACAACAAAACCTCTAGAGAAGTAAGTCTCCCCTTCTTGGTACATGATACCTCACCAAGCTTCTCTTCCTTGAGCTCAATATTTTAGTATCTTCCTAGTTCTCTTGTTCGGAACCTTACAAGTACTCCTTGCACTAGGTTGATGCAAATATTCTCACCTTCTTTGCTACTACATGCACAAAACAAAGACCATGCACTTACAAAACTCAACATATTTGTACCTCCTTTTGGTTTCTCACCAAATATTCACATTCGTTGCTTCTTCTTCAACTCTAGTTGTATGATTTCTCTTGATTTGATACCAAAAATGATAGCGAATAACTATAAAGTCACTTCAAAATTAATTTCATTTGGATTATGGGCCCACAAACTCTAGCTCTTGCATGCATTATTTGTAATAAATGAACTCACAAATCCCAAATTAAACACAAGTACAAAACCTCCCTAGTGCATAGATTTTTGGCTCATAAGAGATCAAGATTTTAGACATGTCAAATTCTCTACAGGCTAGTTAAGGGTTAGGCCAACTACCTACACAAGCGTTTCAAACCCAAGAAGGCCCATCTAAGGGTTGAGACTGACTAACGAGGTCGAGAACAACTAAGGAAGGAATAGTTGACTAGATAGTTGGTCGATTGGGTCTCACGTTGACTCCCACTATCTCCCAAACAAATGGGGAGTCATACCTTCCAATTTATTTATATTGTTCATAGTCGATTATCATTGATCTATGTTATGATTGATGGTGGATCTTCTCATTGCTTCTGAAACTCTATCAATCAAGAATTTTAGTCTATGGCCTCAACCTCACACTGACACACATTCATGTAATGACATAGCCCATGATTAGCTTATTTTTCCATGTAATTACATCATGTAATTGGATTTTAAAAATTAAATGGGTTGAGTGAGGGACACGGATTCTAAAGCGACCGAGGGAGGTCAATTTCTTGGGATATTCAACTAAACTACTAAAGGAAGAACTTGGATAGTTTGAGACAACCATTGAAGGCTCGTTGTTGAGCTTTAAATGAACTCGAATTGTGTGTTGCATGGGATTGTTGTTGGGAAAGTTATGGATTGTAAACAAGGGAAAAAATCCCATGCTCGCTTGCGAACCACAACAGACAATAAAAGGACAAACAAGTTAATGCACAAAAACAAGTGGGAGAAGTTGGAAATAAAAAATACCATGTGGTAAACCTAGGGAAGGGGATGGACTCATGCACAAACAAGCAGAGAGAGAACTCGGTGAAGAAGGAAAAACAAGAAAAAGGGAAAAAAGTAGTGCTAAAGTACATGCACGTAGTAGAAGCACATTCACACAATAGCATGGAAGGAAACAATTTCCTTTGGAAACAGAGGATGAGATTGTGAGTTCGAAACTTGCGCACATTAAGAGAATACAAAGGAGAGTTTAGCACTTTGTAAGAAATAACATAGGAGATTATCTGGATTTAACAAGAAAATAGTATAATTTCACAGTGTGAGGGAGATATTGGTTTCTTCCACCACTCCCAATTTAAAGTTATCACACCTTTAGTTGAGCAACAAGAGTATGAGACGTTTTTCCTTCAGGGGATCGTAAATCTCGGGATAAATTAGGGGGATGGAGGGTGGAGATGCTGTTCTCTGGATTCCCTTGATAACCTAGGGTAGAGGTTTAACCCTTGGATTCCTGGTAAAGGAAATTTTGGAGTCTCTATTACTTTTTATTTAACTTGGCAGTGGGTTCTAGATTCCTTTCATTGGGTGGAACCATTTTGTGGTAGTGGGTTTTGGAATCCCTTAATTGGGTGGAACTATTGTGTTGCAAGTTGCTAGGGTGGAGGTGAAGCCTTTAGACTCACTCAAGTATGTGTGTGTGTGCTACTAGATAAGTAGAGGGTGCAGAGAGCAAACCTCTATATTCCCTGTGCTTGGTTGACTATTATTGATTAGCTGAAGGGTGGAGGAAACAAGGCTATGGATTCCCTATTCATTATTAATCATTATTTGATAGACGAAGGGTGGAGGAAACATGCCTCCAGATTCCCTATAAATCGATTAACTGTTGAGCAACTGGTGGGTGGAGGTAGGAGGACCTCTAGAGTCCCTGTTTCAGGTTATGGTATTTCATCCCTTGGACGAGACCATCTTAGCCCTTGGAATCTGGCTCAGCGGTGATCATTGTATGTAGATTTTCTACAACTTGTCTATGTTTGGGTGTAGAGTTAAAGTCCCGAAATCTGTTTCCCATCTTCAATATACATCTAAGATAAGTTTTCTTGTACATATTCTTGTACAAATTTCATGTTTAAGTATGAATGAATGGTATGCTAATAGTGGCATGAAAAGTCTGGTTTTACTTATATTTATGTGTTAAATGGGTGGTTATGATCCATATCAGCATATGCCGATGAATATGAATATTTCATGGGATTAATGGCCTCATGCTAACATATTGTTGCAAGGAATGGTTCACCCATGATAGTGCTAGAATTACAGTAGTGACATGTTTGAGAAGTGAAAATAATTGTCCTTATGGACTGGTTGTTATCTTATGATGGATGGATGTTATGTTATTTAACCTTCTTGTCATAAGATTGTGGTATATCTGTTGTTGATGACTCTCATGGTTGTTTCTTTCCTACTTGAGCAGGGGTATGTGTAAGATAGGTCGAGGCCTTGTTCCTTAGTGTTCAACCAGTGAGGCTAGGAGACTTCAGGAAGGAAACTTTCCTATTGAGACAAAGTTGTTTTTATCTTTGTGTTCATAAGAAGAACTGCTCCTAGAAGTGGTTTTGTTTTAGTGACTTCTGTCGAGGGGATGTCCATCAAGTGATTCTTAATATTTTCCCTGGATTTCAATGGGCTTGAGGTACTATTGATTGTGCTTGAAAGAGCTGAGGAAATTTAGAAAAATATTGAAGGAAATCAATGTTTGAAACTATGTAAAACGCTGGAAAATGGCTGCGAAATTAAGTTTATGGGCTCATAAGTCAGGGGTCGGGAGGTCAACCAGGTTGGCTGAATTGCAACATGCCTCTGCCTAACTTAAGTTGGGCCAACTGTGCAATGGTTAGGATTCGAGGTGTGCAGAAAGGTCAAGAGATCAAACAGTCGGGTGTCACTACCGAACCTAATCCAGCAGGTTGACGTGCCAAGGAGGAGGGTCGACTCTGACCAGGTTGGAGGTCAGGGGTGTGCAGGCAAGTGGGAGGTTGAACAATTGGGAAGTCAACACTAACCCTAGTTATATCTATTTTTGTGCTAAGGAGGAGGGCCAACCTTGACTAGGTCAGAGGTTGGGGGTCAGGTTGGGGAAAAAGGAAAAGGTGCACTCGTGAGGAGGGTCTACCCAAACTAGATCAAATGTTGGGGGTTGGGCCTGAGAAAAGGAAAAGGTGCTCAAGTGAGTAGGAATGACTCTGATTGGCCTTTGAGCCTGACTTCCATGTGGCCTATCCATAGTGGTGGCACCTCCAATCTCTGCCACGTGGGCCATTGGGTGGTTGCCACATGGAGGGCAAGGTGATGTGGAATGTGATGATTCCTATCTTTAAGAAGTTATATCTCTTAACTTGTAAGTCGAATTGAGGCAAAGTTTATATCGTCAAAGATTCTCGAAATAGTACCGTGTAGTATGAGTGATCCGTCAAAGTGTTATACAGTGCTACCCCAAAAATCTCTTACAATATGTTGAACTGTGGAAGTCTCCATTCACTCAAAGTTATATCATTGAAGTTGTCTTGACGAGACGATCCTAACAATGATGTCGAGATGAAATTTTATGAAATTCACAAAAAATCAAATATTTTAGGTCTCATTCCCATAACGATACCTTGGGAGCTAGATTCACGTAGTGACAACTTCCTAATAAATCTAGTTGGCTTATGGATTAGGGGGGTTTGTCACAATTAACTTGGTTCATGGATTTAACACAAGAACACAAACACAATAATATAAACCCACGAACAAAATACACACATATTAACTCCACACACTCACACAAGAAACACGTTTTCTATTTCATAATTTAAACCTCACCCAATCATTTCATTACGATGTATTACAATATTATGGGCCATGGAAGTAAGGTTTTCATACTAATGGTTGCCTTCGTACACTCAATCAATTACAATTTATAAGTGGAAATGCATCATCATGAATCATTTCATATCCACAATTATCTCAACTTCCACACTCTAAATAACATTTCGAGCAAACAAACTAATAAGTCGCCTCATCTTTTGGGTAGTTGCACCTTCTAAAACATGGTTTTCCTTCTAGAAGTTGAATATTCAACTTTTGACTTGGGGGGTGTCGATGGTCCTGCATCAATACCCCTCAACACTTGACCAAAGAACCCTGCTCTGATAACCTCATATGATTCCTATATGGATACTTGTTGTGTTCTAATTTCGCTAGTTTTTGGTATCTAGGGCATCTTTTGTCTTAGATGGCACAATCCTTTTTGTTTGCTATAAATTTTGTTGAAAATCACATATCGAGCAATAAATTTAGTAAGGGTGACGCTGATAGAATTTTGAAAATTTCTAGAGAGTGATATAATCTTTAGACTTAATGAAAATTTCTTCACTTACAAAAAAAATTAATTAGAGTTTTTTAACAGTATTATTTAGTTGAAAAATTAATAAGGCTAATATTTTAACAGTTTTTTTACATTGTTATAATTTTTTAAAATACTAAAATTTATTGCATCAAGTGACACAACCCAATATGATGAAGATGTTGTCAAATAACATGACATTTAAAAATAATAAAATAATATTTATATTAACAAATTAAAAAATAACAAATAACAAATACTTCAATTTTCACCTTAATTTTATATTAACATTATATATAGATGTTAAGTAACTAAAAGTGAAAAGAAAAATACTTTTGAGTATAAGGGAGAAATGCAATTCCTTAGCTACTTAATATGGAGTTAAGAAATGACATGTAAAAATAATATTATTGTTATTATATGATACTTAATTCATTTTAAGTTAAATTGACATGTAACATTTAAAACAAAAATATATTAATAACAAAAAAAAAAGTTCAAACTCGATCATAAATAAAATATTTCAATATACATCTTTAGTGAAAGATAGTAACATCAATTTAATAATATATAGACATGCACACAAAGATTATATCCTATGGATATATGTTTTCTACTTCAAAATATGAGAACATGTAATAACATTTTAATGTGGAGACGTGAATAATCAATAAAATATTTCAATGTTAGCTATGTATATATTATATAAATGAGTAAAAATAAAAAAATTCTTATAGTTAAAATATGTCATCATTGTTTTGTTCAAAATAATCATAGATCTATCTTTAATCAAAATTTACCAAAAACTTAAAGGAATCAAATCTCTTGATATACAAACATTTCCTAAAATTTTACATTCAAAAAGAAATTTAATTTAAAAAAATTTGATCTTTGCATATTTGATACATCTAAAATTAAAATAAATTTGTGCAAATTATAATTCAATTATAATGAAAACAATTATATTTAATATAATTGTTCTTATCAATTTTACATTATTTAAATTTATTAAATATATCTAAATTTTAAAATTGATCTAAATTTTAGATTTTAATATGATATATTAATTAAGACTGATGATTATAACCAATATAATATTAAATAAATAAATGTAATTATGACATTTTAAAAATAAAACAAAGTTTTGTATTTTTTTTAAATATTATAACTGAGTAAAAAGCATCAAATAGAAGTCCCACTCTGAAATAAAGCTATATCTTGTGAGTCCCAGGGATCAAAATTGAGCACATCATAGCCCTTCAAAGGGTCTCTAGCACGTCAGAGAAGTAGGGAAAAAAATTTACTAGTAAAAAAAAATTTAAAAATTGATTTTTGTCATTTAAAAAAAAAAATTGGAATAATATCTTAAAAGTTTTTAAGAAGAGCTATCAAATTGTCAACTTTTTTTTAAATTTCATTTTTTCTGAAATTAGAATTTTAGGAATGTTGAATTTGTAAATTTCTTTTCATGTTAAAACTTAAATCCCATTTCAACTCCCATTTCAAAAACAACAGTTTCCTTTTGAGTTGTTTTTTCTAATTGTGCATATGATGCAAGTTCTTATTAATTATTATGTCACAATTACCTTTTGATACCATTATATTTGGTAGTTTCTAAGTTGCTCCCATTTAAAAAACAACAGTTTATTTTTTAGTTGTTTTTTCTAATTGTGCATATGATGGAAGTTCTTATTAATTATTAAGTCACGACTCACAATTATCCTTTGATACCATTACATTTGGTAGTTTCAATTGAGACTGACTAGATGTCAATATGGGCCATGTATTAGGTCTGTAATTTTACTGGGTTGTACCTGAAGGCTGCCCAAAGCAAGGTTTAACGACAATTTAAGCTGGAGAGGAGCATAGATTCATCATTCAGCAAACACTTGTCAAGCAAGGTTTAAGCATGATTATGCTTGGAGAGGAGCGCATTCAACAGGCTTCCTAACATACTAGATTTGATTTGTTTGCGGATTCCCAATTCTTGGTATGCTTTCATACTAAAAAAAGAGATACCAAAAACATATACATCTTTGTACACTCTTTTGTTAAATCCTAAACCTGTTTAGAATTTCACTGAATTTTTTCGTTCATGCAATAAATTTGATTGAGCTACTTGATCCTAAACCTATTTAGAATTTTACTAAATTTTTTCATTCATGCAATAAATTTGATTGAGCTACTTGTATATTGGCTTGAACGTTCTGGTCACAAAAATTTCCTACAAAATTAATCCTTATCTAAACTGGAGTAGGGATATAGGTCCCTTGGCTATCCATTAATGGTGAATGCATCTGATATATTAATTGTGGCTCATATCAAACCTGCCTTATACACAACAACCATGGGGTTGTGTTGTGGCCAGCAACAGCCCCCCCCCTTTTTCATTTAGCTATCTACCCAAGATACTAAATAAATAGGGGACCCCTAGTGTAATTTTGAGAAAAAATCAAATTTCCCTTCTTCAAAATAAAAATACCATCGCAGGCTTAAAAGCAGTCTTCCAAATATTTTCACCTAAGTCTACGATGGGGAGAAGGTCTTTGAGAAATTGCATTAATGCGCAAGGCCCCCCCAAACGTTAAGCATAACGCCGCGTCACAAGAAGTACTGTCCATATGAAAAACCTCACAAACTCCTGATCTGCAATAATGCCGATCGCAATGACCGCACATCGCAGAAATGAAATGGAAATACTTAACAAACATCAAACTCCTGCGACCCGCGATGTTGCGACCTGCGATATTGCGATCGCCGCGATGACACATTTTGCATCCAGCAATTTGCGATAAGCACGCCTTGCGACGGCACGATCTTCGATAGCGCATAAAGCGAATCATAAATCATTTAAACCGCAAATATTTCAGGAACGTCGTTCAAAGATTGACCACTTACCATAATCTGGCTTCAAATCATGCGCTTTTAATGATAGTAAGTAGGTTAGTTGTCAGTTATTTAATGAAATAAGGATGCGTGCTTTGCTGAAGAATTGTTTTCACGTAAGGTGGCATATTTAGTATATCGTCTGCATTTAAAACCCTCCCATCATCTTTCTCAATCAGTCATTTCTGCCTCGCTTGTAATCTGCATGAACTAGGAGATAAGAACATTCAAAATCCGAACGCAGAAGCAGATGGGAAAGAAGACTAATGCCCAAGGTTCCGAGGCAAAAGAAAAGGCAAAGGAGATGGCGCCCTTATACACAGACACTACATGCAACAGAGACGCAGGAATTTCAACCTGGGAAGGCATGTATAGA
Source organism: Pinus taeda (assembly GCA_000404065.3). Lineage (NCBI taxonomy): Eukaryota > Viridiplantae > Streptophyta > Pinopsida > Pinales > Pinaceae > Pinus > Pinus taeda. Next base: position 31,781 of record APFE030221098.1, read on the forward strand.
CTGCTAGAGGAGGAAAACCCCAGAGTACTGAAGGCCGATAGCGCTGCGGGATCACCAAACTCTTCCGAGGCATCCTTAGAAGAGCTGGCTTGTTCATTTCTCCATCGAATAGCAGCTAGACCCAAGATATTGCCATATACAGATATGATCAAATGGATACTCGACAATGCAGAGTTACAAGGTAGACAATTCAAGGCTCCAGGGCATGGGCTCATAGGATCATTCGCAGCGCAAGACCTAAAGCTTATGTACCATCTTTCGGAGCCTCAGATGACCTATAACACGCAATTTGTCCATAAATTTGCAGCAGAGAACCCAAATCTAGCAGAAACCACTAAAGAATGGACCAGGAGAGAGGAGCCGCTGAAAAAGGATAAAAATGGTAAGTATAGCACAAGTTCTCTCACATCTCCATATTGTTTTGCTGCAGCCATGCTCTGCAAGCTGTTTGGGATGGCAGACATAAATAAATTTTCAGCTGAATGGCTGCCACTCATAGAAGCTGCCAAAAATGCCGATCTCGTAGATTGGGCCAAAATATGTTCTGATAATTTTTTTACTGCTGTCATGAATTATCGTAATAAGAGATCCTCGTCACAAAGGGTCTACCCTCCGTTTTATCTATTTGCTTACATTATGGATTCTATTTGCTATGTATCTAAGTTTCCAACTATGGGTTGGAAATGGACTACCCAAGACCCATCGCCTATTCATGTTTACCACAAAGTACTATGGGATTCACAGTTCGCCCCTCACCTCTATCAAATTTGCCATGGGCTCATTCTACCCCTATATAGGATGATATATGGTGAAGAACCCCCAAGGTGCTCACCTGAAGCACAAATAGACATCATCCCCGTCGCAAGATGGTTCGAGGAAGAATGGTTCACTTATATCAGAGTGTTTGGGAGCACTGTACCTCCACATGTCCTACCCCTGTATGTCCGCGACAAGATTTTGGCCAGAGAAATTACCTATCAGACTTGCTCTGAAGGCGGCCTAACCAAAGATTTAAAAGACAAGAAGAAGGCCATATGGCCTCAGTTTCCTGTAGCTTGTGGGGCCTTCTCATTATTTGATGTGGGGCATGCTTTTGCCGAAGTAGGGAATGTGACGTCCCTAAAATTGTTTAAATTCTCCACCCGACCTTTTGACCTAAATAACGTCGCCCATGATTTCACTACAAGTGTCAGAATAAAAGTGTTCATAGGAAAGAAAGATTTATTTGATGATTTGTTTCAAAATAAAAGCTCATTCCAGGAAATTTTGTGAGAAGCTAAGTCGAAGTTGTCCCCAGACGACCTCGAAAGATTTTCGTCATACAGAGAAAGGAGACTAGCCAGCATCCCTCTAGAAAAGCTTCAGCTGCTCACCAGAGAGCCTACTCCAAGTGTCAGCCTCAGCGGAAACTCCAGTTCTTCCAAGTCTAGATCTGACGTTGTTCAAGGAACACCCGAACGCTCTAAGAAGTCTGCGAGTGACCAAGGGAAAGTAGGAGAAGCGGCCGGAGATACTGCCCAGTCAAGTGCCATGTCGCAACCACAAACTATTGCTTCCTCATCAAGAAATGTCCCTCCTCCCGTCACTACATCATCGCTCGTCACGATACAACTCGATAAGGAGTGGGAAAACTTCAACGAGCTAATCAACCCGGAAGGACAGGTCCCAAGGACGCCTGTAAGCAATGTGCAAGTAACACAGGAAATGGTCTCAACCGTGGTCGGTAGCGTCTCAGAAGCAGAACACGGTCATATCACTCCGTCTCCCAAACTCCTACTTAGCGTAGAAGAAATTCCCCCACTGGACGTGTTCTATAGTCCTCAACATAAAGCAGTGGTGAGAAGACAAAGAAAAAAGAGAAAGCTGGAGAATACACTGTCACAGAGCGCCGAACATTTAGACGTCTTGTGGAAAGACCCTAATAGCAACCCCACGGAGAATATCACGAAATTGTCTCAAATTGCAGGAGCATACGCTTCTGCGACTATTGACAAGGCGTCTGAAGTACAACAACTATTAAAGGAGCAAGAAAACCATATACAGCTACTGCAACAACAACTGCAACAGGCCAATGCCAGTAATGAAGCATCCAAACAACTCGAGAAACTACAAGAAGATTTTCAAAAGATGCAGATAAGCTATCAAAAAAGCCTGGACGAAAAAGGAAAGCAGTTGCACGATTTGCATGAAATACATAAGACGAGCCCAAGCTTTCCGAATTCATTTCAGAATCTACTAGTTTAAATGAGCAACTTCTGCAGCAACAGGAAGAGTTGGGACGAAATTATCACAGTGGAGTCACTATTGTGAGCTGAGCGACAAACTCATCAGTCAAGTGACTACGACCAAGCCGACAGACAAGTGACAAAATATATAGCTTGGCAAAATGGGGAGGAAGAAAAAAGAGCAAATGCACCTAGAATAAATGAAAGCCATAAAGAATTGCTCTTCAACAAATGGGACGACCAAATCAAACAGGCAGAACAGGCAGTAGAGGCAGCGGCGACACAGGCTGGTATCCTTATAGACTGTGTAAATGAAAACTTACACAGAGCAAACCTAATCGCAGAAACCGCCCCGAGATACTTACCAAACAAGTCACAAATAGAGGCAGAATGGAAAGAGAAAGCGCAGAAAAAGGGTGAGGCAATACAAGCTTTGAACAGGTTGAATTGGGAGTGCTATTGGGCATACTTAGTTAAGCCACACAGTCAATGGATGACTGTGAAATGCATCACAAACTCAGCAGAGAAAGTGGTGCCAACTCTCAAAGATTCTGTTTTCGTAGCCCAGCTCAGCGCAAAGGTCGGCCAACCGACTCTTCTCAGATCCATGCTGAACACCTGCAATTTCAAAGACCAGATCCAGAGATAACTTATTTTTAGTAGTTTGCTGTTTCTTTTTGTTTAGATTAGAAAAAGGGCGGTCATTTGAGAGACGTATCCTACAATTTTGTAAAAACACTATTATTAGATTTAGGAAGTAGTATTTAAACCCTTCTCATGCATTTAGAGAAGGGTCCGTAGATTTGTCAAAAACTTATCCTCAGAACATGCACTTCTGCACCCTCAGAGGAGGTTTTGATGAATAGATGGATTGGAATTTATCTTTACTTGCATTTTTTGATATCTGCTACTGATGTTGCACTTCTGTACTCTTAGTAGATTTTTAGAACAAGTAGAAATAGATTGTTTTGCTTGAGGCTTATGGGTAGAATTAGTCATTAATGGTACTTTTATCTCTTGGCAAATGTCTTCTTATACTCTTTAAGTAATTTATAGTTTCAGTCGTTTATGTGTTACTGCTTGAGCATATGGTTTATCATTTGGCACTTTTGTACGATGGAGTCATATGGTTCAGGTGTGTCATATGAATGGCTTATTATGCGATATGCTGCTCACAACTCTTTTGCTTAACTTCTTATGCAAAGTAGTTCATCTCAAATGGTTTCTCTTCTTATGATAGCTGAATGATCTTTATTACCAGTTATTATTCGAAATGTTTTTAGGTCGCGTAATGGAGTACATATAATCCCGGGTTAGAATAGATTTGATTTGCTGTTCCTCATTAGATACAATAGCTTAGAATAAATTTAAAGAATCCGATTTAGATTAGCTTTAAAATACTCTCAGATCAGCACAGTTCAACTCTATATACATACACACACACCCAAGATCGGGAAACTGGTCCCGTTATCCCCAGTCGAACCCGCTATACCAAACGGATAAGGAGTTGCCAACCAAGGTCTGGACCGGGTGGGTATCCCCCTTGTTGTCGACCCGATTTTCAGGGCTTCAACAGGTAACCAACCCTTGTTCCCTCCACTACAAACTTTCCTAATTTTCACGTCTTCTGTCATGCTCTGCAACCTCCTGGCGAGTCTCTACAATCGTTCTCTATCACTGCTCGAAACCCTTCAAACCATGTTGGTAAACCTTTGTGCAGATGAGGTTTTTATTTTATCTGTTGTTTAGCTAGAGCAAGAATTTTTTACTCCCTCATCTAACTTTTTCTGCGACTGTGGCAGGGATTATTTTGTTTGGAGTCACCCCCAAATGGTTGTTGGTTCAATGGTGCAAGTGAAAACGTATTTTTTCACTAATCTCCCTCACCGAGTGCTTTTAGGTATCTCTTTTCTTAGACATCGTTAACCCACCTACATACCTACTATTTCGTTACAGGTTAATGCACTAATTTTATTTTCCACTATGTCTCTTAGTGTAGGGTTCACGTTCGGTGCCACCATCAACTCCTGCCCCTTCTTTAGGTGACCATGGGGTTTCCAAACCCTTGCAAGCACATTGAAATGGCTTAAGATTATATATGGGTTTTTTAATTGAAATTTGACAGTTTCCTTTCTTGAGTTGCACTGATTGTTTTATGTCCTAATGCAGGTGCTCGCCATTTGTTCACTGAAGCATATATAGCTTCAACTAGTAGCAACGAGAAAAGGGTAAAATATATCTTGAAGTTCCTCGAGTTTTTTGTACTGTTACATCATGGGGTTTCTTGGTAATTTCATTAGTTTTGTTGTTGTTTTGTCACCTCTCCACTGTGGAAGAACCAGGTGTTGACGGGCTGGAATTTTTTTCCAACATCAAAGGGGATCTCCCCAGTGTAGGTTCCCAACTAGAGCCTGCACCGTTTGTGTTAGGGATCCCTTCCAGTATGTAGGCCCGACTACCATTCAGGTGTTTTGAGCTTGCTTCAGACGGAGGTGAAACGTAAACTCAATTGAAATCATGGAATTCAATAAACAAAAGGAAATAATTGACAAATATCTCATGACATACAAACCATGAATAGCCAAACTATAAACAACATAAACCTTATGTAAAGTAATTGTTAGTAGGCTTCAAATAAGACTCATGTTTAACAAGATAAAGTGCTTAACAATTGTAAAGTAATTCATAATGATCAAACATCTATGAGCATAAATAAATGTGCAATCAAAATAGATTATACCAATAGTAACAAAATAGTTCACCAGCACAAGCATAGAGTTAGCCAATCAAATACCATCCATACAAAGCAACACAAAGTTTGTAGTAGGAGACAACATGTGAGGAGAGCGCACATCGAAGAGCTTTCATGAACATCTGATCCATTAAGTGAAGAAAATACTCATGGAATTACGACATAAAAGATTTGAAGAATCCATTAGTGGAAATGTATAATCACTCCTTGCATTAATTAGAAGAACATAAATTCTCTTAAGCAATATATTTATCTCCAAAAAGGTCCTCAGCAAAAGGTCCTTACAAATGAGGCATGAGGGTGTATTTATAGAGTGAGGGTGACTCTTGGCCTACCCTTTACTCTTGAACTTCCTCATGACTCTTCATCTACCTGGTGACTTTTGGTATTCCTCATGACCTTTTCTATTCAAAACTATTCTATGCTACCGAAGTAGATACATCACAAAAAATAAGCTAACAACCTAATTTATTGATTTAGCAATGGCAAGTTCTGGAATGTCAAGACCGAGCCGTTTTGTCAAAGAGGTGCACCATAGATTGTATTATGCTGTGATGGGAGTGATCTGTAGCTGATATTCATCATGTCAGTGCAGGCACTTGAGTGCGTCCGGGATGAGGGTGGTATGTTTGGCATGCACCTGGTTATTCAGGGTTACTAGTTTGGTGTACATCCTCACTGGTTCTACCACATAACGTGTGATAATTTCTTTGGTGATTGGCATGTCCTTTATATGGGATGCTTGCTTCTATGTCTCTACGAAAGCCTGTACTTCCTTGGAGATCTCATCCTGCCTCCTTACCTATCCAACTTCTCCTATTGAGGGGACACATGGAGTTGGATCATAGATTATAAGCCGCTGAAAAGATTCCTGTAGGATGCTAATACCCTGTCCACATCTTTGGTCAATTGGTCCTTAGATTGAATCTTGATGCAGAGTTGAACCTTCGCATTCTGCATGGTGATCCAATCCTTCTTAGGGACCACCGTTGGTGCTCCTGGGTATTTGACGAACCATTCATGTATCTTATCTAGAGCAGTCATAACCTCCTTTAGCATCTCAACTCTTTCTTTTGCGTGGGCTTGGATTGTCACGATTAGGGTCACTATGTGATGCAGTTTGGACATCTCTTCGTAGACTATTGCCATGGCCTCCCCAAGTGTCTCTGTTTCCACTTCAATTGCAGCCTGAAATTAGGACCTCCTCTTCATGTCTCTCCGAGAAACCCAGTTCTTGCAGGGGGGAGGTGTCCACCAGTGAGGGGAGTGGTAGGAGGCACATCTAATGAGGGAAGTTCACTTTTCCTCATGCCCATCTCGACTGTCTTGCTAGTTTCTCCTTGTTCACTTTCCTCGGCTTCCTTTTCTTTGTTCCTCCTTAGCTCTTCCTCATGTCATCTCTTGTCTTGATTTGCGAGAACTTGTTGGCTCTCTAGCTCAACTTCCATATTGTTTAGCTCTTTCTCTAATCTCCATTCTCCTCCTTTTGTTTTCTCTTCTTTGCTTCTTCCTGTGCCCTTCTTTCTTCCTCATGTTTTCTCTTCTCTGCTTCTTCCTGTGCCCTTCTTTCTTCCTCCTGCTTTCTCTTCTATACTCCTTCTTGTGCCTTTCTTTCTTCCTCCTTTTCTTGCAATCGTTTCTCCTTTTCTCGCTCTTCCTATCGTCTCCTTTTCTCGCTCTATCCTTGGTTGTTGGAATCTTGAGATTGTTTGATTTCTAGCTCTCTTTGCCTCTTAAGCTCTTGCTTTTTCCTTGCCAAGGTGGCATTCCTTTGTTCCAGTGTCGCATTAATGTCCTCCTCTTCGTGGTCGCTCAAGATGTTTTCGACCTCTTTTCCTTTTTACTTCTCAAATTCCCCGGTGCCCTTTGGTGCTTTATGTTGTTTCTTATTTATGGTGGAATCTATTTCTGTAAGGGTCACATCTTCTTGGGAATTGCCGAGGAGCTCCTCATCTCTCGCTTGCTGCTCACTTGGGCTAAGTTCCCTTGTAGCGTTATAACAATTTTTTATCCCATCCTCATGGTCTTGTTTGGTATGAGAATATGACCAGCTGAACTTTGCCTTTTTGTAGTGGGCACTATGAATTTCTCAAGGTCATATGTCCGGTAGTTGAGGTTCTCAAAATGGCTCCCATTCAATGCCTCAGCCTCAGCCTATACCTGTTCAAAATTTTCCACCATATGTGATCCAATGGTGAGAGGGAAGGTGGGCCATGGTTTCTTTTTTCTTTTGTTCAATACCCTTGAAAAACCCTGTGCCATCTGGTAGGAGACCTCTCGTAGGAGCATCTTGTTTGTGATGAACTTGGGTAGGGCATGGGGGGCCTTATGAGCACCGAACACTCTTATGAATGTTCCTTCTTAAATGGGAAACCAGTGTGCTACCTTGACTATAGTCCTCATAGCCCTCTTTCACATGCATGGTGGTTCTTCCCTAAATAGTAGCTGGTACAACGCGACGATGAAAGATTCAGAGATTACTTTTATCATACCTTTGTAAGACATCCCAGAAAACCTTGTAATGGCAGTGCACGTTATCGGTTGCTTATGAATCCTAGTTACAACTCCAGTGCTCAAAGTAGCATCTCGAGAAGACAATGTTTAGGAGGTATGAAGCCATATAAAATTCCAAAGGCTGTTATGGCTATGGGAGCTTGGCTGCAACCATGTTTGTTCTCAAGGATGATGTGAGAATTCTTGCCCAATTAAAAATGGTTCCTCGGGTGGAAACGACGTACATGATGAGGACCCAGGTGCCGTAAAAAAATGTTGCAATCTGCCTTACTAGAAAATCGGCACATCATCACAGTAATTAACTGATATACTTTGTGAAACCCCTTTGTCTTGTATGCCTGATCCATTCTAACCCAGAACTTTAATGAGTATTTCCACCACTCCCTTAGGATGTCTTTCACTGGGGTCGCAAACTCAGAGAACCATCTGGTATTGAAAACCTCCTATCTCTCCAGGTGTCTATAGTAGGTGGTGATGTCTGTAGAGGAGACTGTGGTTGTGGGTGCTCCGGCATGGTCCCTGATCATCCATGAATCTGTATC
>APFE030221099.1:2014-15927 GCA_000404065.3 Pinus taeda
TTCATATACTCCTTGGTTTATATGTTGAATATGTCTTGTTTTATGAGATATTCAGGTGTTATGTAATCGTTTGATTGTTAGTGTATGCAGGTTTCGAAGTGAAGGAGGAGCTCATCTGGATCGACGAGGCTAGACTACTACAATAGCGTTGGACTACAGGTAGGATCCAAAACACTTGGTTTCTCGTATGATAATGCATGTTTAGAGAAGGATTGCTCTTAATTGTCTTGTTTGTCACTAGAAAGTCTTAGGCTTCTAGGGAGGTTGGTTTTGTCCGCAAGATTAACTGTTTCCGCTTGACAGTTGTCTAGGAGGATCAAATAGGTGTCTCTTGGAGGACTAGCCGACTTGTCCAAGGAGAGCTGAGTTGGTCATCTTGTAGACTTTTAACTCAACATAAAATTCAATTTCATTTTTCTTACAAATTCCAAATGGGACATGACCCAAACACATTTTATTTTGACTCATAATAAATTATTTTTGATTCTCTAAGCATGAAGAACATGCTTTGAAAAAAATATAAATATAAGAAATACATCAATGACAGATTTACATTATGAAGACTGACTCTAGTTACAACTTCAACACTTTATCTTGAAAAGGGAGGTATTCATAATGACTCAACAGGATAATCTCATGTTGAAATATTCATATAATAAAGGATTCATATTGATAAGCATCATTGATGACAACATCATCATAACCAGCATTGTCAAAATTCCAAGGCCTTGACAAGTAACGTTTATCTCTCCACTATATCAGAGAACAATATTAGGAGGCATTCAATTAGGACATCATTGCCTCTTGAGTTACATGCTCCATATAGTTTCACCAAAGTATGTCATTGGAGGACCATTTCCTAAACCATTGTCACAATACTTGACAAAATGAAATGTCATTCCTTCAAACCATTATTATACCAAAAAAATGTACTTAACTTATGGTTTTTAGTCCTATTCATAGTACATGTCTCAAGAATGACAGTCGATGATGCTTATCAAAATCTACCATTCTCCCTATATGTGTTCATGCACTAGAATTATGGTTGTTAGTCATGTCCATAGTACATGGCACATGGAGATATCCACAAGCCCAAGCTTGTATCAAAAATTCCCATGATTTCCCTTAGGAAGGGACTTTTTCAAAACATTGGCTACCTATTCATTAGTGGATATATATTATAGCTTCACATCTCCATCCTGAATCATGTCATGACTCATAATGTACTTTGGACTTCTGGGTTCTATGAAAATATTCATACAACTTTGATCAATACAAGGCATTATGATAAAATCCATCATGTTCATCAAATATTTTATGGAGCCAAACTTCTTCGTAGCTAATTGTACAAACTTCCATATCTTATTCGTTTGCAATGTAACATAATCTACTTTATTCTCTATCAAGAAGTAATGCCAAATCCCAAGTAGAACCAACCATTATTATTTGTGTTCATCATTAGCACTTCCAACCCAATTGATATGTCATTGAATCAAATGTATCATGAAATCAATTATCTATTGGTACAATGATGGATCAACAATATCAAAACTTTCCAACTTCTACTAGATGGAATTTCCATAGGTCTATAAATATGTATCCAATTTTTTGCAGGATCTTGGTCACAAGTTTCTTTTAGTTTCCTGCCAAACTTCAAGTAATAGTGTATCCATCCAAAATATGATATATTTTTCCTTCAACTCCCTTTGAAGATAATAATCATTTATTTCAAAGTACAACATCTTTTTTTAGTCACGAGACTCTTTTTTCATGTCTTTCAAAAATCAAAACTAATATTTCTAGTCGAGACAAGTGTCTTATTATGAACTTCTTCCTTATTCAAGACTTTCTTTCATGTTACCATCTAAAGATAAGTATTAAATTCTTTAATACATACTTCAGACTTCCTGCTCCTTCTATAGAATATGCTTTGCTATGTCCTTAAAATTTTTCCATCTATTCGTCAAGGTCTAGTCATATAAGAAAAGTCTACTTCTTGAAATATTCAACATTATTCATTATGATGTTACTAGCTCATTCTATGATGTATAATATCAAATTTGCTTCACTGAATGTTAACTCTTTCTTGATAGAGGGATATTTATTATGTTGTAAGTTAGATGTTGACTTCCATTGATAGACTTCTTGACTACTCCGCCATCTACAAAGTTTTGATTTTCATTTTGCTAGTTTCCTTACTTTTAGAGAAAAATGTTATTTTCCTTTGGATCTTCATGATCAAAGTTTGGAGACATGAATATTTCTATATTATTTTCAAATGTAACTGAAAGCTTCTTCTAGATTTCTATGATGGATTCTATGTAGACAATGGTCAAGGAGGCTCTTCTTCTTACTTTAGTGAGTCGATTCTAACTTCTTTATTATTGATGACTATGAGCTCCCTCTTAATTTTTATCTCAATAGAAAGACTTAATTTATGAATCCCAATAAACTTCTATGATATCCCCATATATTGTATATTTGTCTAGTCATCAATAAATAATATTACATATTTCATATTCTAAGAAATAGAAATCAATCTTGATTGCAAACCTAGTACAAAAATGGATTGTAGAGCTATGTACGCCTACCATATTCTTCATTAACATTAATAATATACATCCTTGTTGTCTTCAATCTTGGGTTTCTTTAGAGATTTTTAATATTTAGTTTTTAATGCTTAATTTATTTCCTTCCTCTCATTCATCTTATTTCTATTAGGGTTCTTGGGAAAATCTCTCTTGATATGTCAATATTCATTACAACCATAGCATTGAACTTTGGTCATGTCCTTTTTTCTAAGAGACTTTTTTCCATTATTTTTGTGTTGAGATCCAAAATTTCCAAACTTATTTCTCAATCTAGCTATAAATGCTTGAGAGATTTCATTATTAGTTTTAGTATCAACTTTAGACTTTAGTATTGATTCCTTTAAAACACATTAAACCCATAATTCTTCAAAGGTTGGAGTTTCCTTTCTAGAATAGATGCCTCCTGTAAAAACATTCCACGCTAGAGGTAGAGCATTGCTTACAGAAGTGATTAATTTAGATTCAAATATAGTTTTACCAAGCCCTTGAAGTTTATCTTTGATTTTTGATAAACTCATAAAATATGGAGTCACGTTCTCTTCTTTTGACATCATTGTTCCATTGAGTTGATTCCTTAGACATATTTTGACCAGTTTTTTTAATGGAGTATAGTTTCACCAATGTATCATAGACCTCCTTGGATGTTGATAAATTTGAAACAAAGGAAATGAGATGATCTTTGATGGACTCAAAAAAAATCCTTTGAGCTATAATTTCTCCCATATTGTATTTGGCCACTTCTTGAGCAATATTCTTATTTGGTGCTCGAACATTGCCTTCAACGAATTGCATGACTTCATTTTCTTTAAGGACTAAATCAATCCTCTTCTTCCAAGCTTTGAAATTAGATTCTCCATCTACCTTGTTTCCTTCTTTTTATATAGACTCCATTTGATTAGGAGTATTATAGATATAGAATAGAAGAGTACTTACTTAAAAGTGAGAGAGAAAACTACTACAAGAATATCTTCAAGGACGTCTTCAAAAGAGTGAGATTTGCTTCAAGAAAATGAATGATGTCTTCAAGAGAATGATATTCAAGCTTTTTTCCTTAGCTTTAGTGGAGAGAGATAATTGCTACAAGGGTGTCTTCAAGTGTGCCAACAAGGTGTGATCTTTAAGCTACATTCCTTCACCTTAGCTCTAATACCATGTTGAGAAACCAAGTGTAATGAAATATAATATCTAATTTATCTTATTTATAATTAATTGTGAATATTATATCTTCTTATTTACTTATTATGTCTTTTCCATCAAGAAATTATACAAAGTTTCAATGTTTTAGGAAAATATAAAGGCCACAAATAGACAAGAGACACCAAAATTAGGTTGCTAGCCAAGGAAAACCCCACAAGGGGAAAAACAAACAATCCTTTTCTTATAGAATAACATAAAAATGAGAGATATCCAAGACCAGGAACAAGAAACAATTGTCACCAAGATGCCAATTCCAACCCTCCTCCAAGTCCCCTCCAATTCAAATTCAACGTTGGTCAAACCTCTTCAAGACTAGTGAAACTTCATAATTTTCCAACCTTCAACTAAGGTTTAATTTTGGCCTACAACCACTTTAGAAAATTCAGATTTTTTCACATAAATTTCAATCCACAATTGAAAGCTACAATAGGGTCAAATTTCAGTCATCTAGGAATATTCCTCTTATCCTTTTGATTTGCTTTCTCTCTCCTTTGATGTGGCTTCTTCTCTCCTTCACTTGGCTTGTGATGTGATGTGAATGTGTTCCAAGTAGGTTGAATTGTCTCTTATATTGCAGTCTAGAATGGTCAAATAGGTTCCAAGGATGGCCAACTTGGTCATTTTGTGGACTTTTGACTCAACATCAAAAAATCAAATTCCTTTCTCTTACAAATGTTGGAAAATGGGACATGACTCAAATACATTTTCTTTTGACTCATAATAATTTTTTTTTACTCTCTAAGCATGAAGAACATGCTTTGAAAAAATTATAACAAATGTAATAAATACTTCAATGATAGATTTACATTGCGAAGACCAAGTATAGTTACAACTTCAATAGGGTAGAGGTGTGTCAGCTAGCTCTGTGTTGAGGCCTTGCGTGTGGTTGTGATCTTCCCCTTATTTTGAGATTAAATCAAGAGAAGACAAAATTCTTAGTCTAGGAGATAATCTTACTGCATTGCTTAGCAGAGATTAGAGAAATAGAAGTAGGCGAGGCCACATATGGTATCCTATACATTTTTCTAAACCAAAGTAATACTAATTGTAACGAGGTATAGACTCATACAAAACATTCTGCTTCCCCAAGTACAGTTGCCCTATTAAAACATCTCAAACTTCATGGGGAGAAACTTCATGCAATGCCTCACCCATGAAGGGATTGATGTTGTAAGGCAGGAGGCACTGTTGGCTGACGCGGAGATATCACTCTTGGTGAAGCCACCCGATGGTGTATGGTTGTGAGCGTGGTGTTGTAGGTAGGCCCAACCACTTAATTTCTAATGATATTAGGTTATTTTGAATCTCTTTATCGATAATCAAATGCAACATATCCCCCTTTACCCTCATTTCTAAGTGGAAGAGACTCACCTTCCTACGAATCTTCGGGTTCCTTGTGCTAGACATTGGTGGTAGAAAAAATGTATTGGATTATGAATCAATGATCTATTTCTTGTTTTTTGGGTTTGGTTCAAATTAATAACCTAAATCTAAGGGTCTAAGTTTTGATCTCGACCACTAGTGACTACTTTTCATGATACTCATTTATGTTATGAGCGGGGCTTTTGTGGAACTCATACCACTTTTCTATGTTCTTCTTCGTCTTCCCATTTTTATTATTTGATAGTGGATTTGATGGGTTGTCTTGGGATATTCCACCTTAGTTGTATCATTTGTTCTACGATTTTAGGGTTCCCTTGCCGTGCTTTAGATTCTCAAAACCAAAGTCTCACTTCTTTTGTTTAAACGTTTACTCAATTCAGGTAGCATATTAGTATGTTATGTCAAGTGAAGAGATGTCCAGGAACTCCATCTTTGTCTATATGTATTCATTTAGACAACCATAACACTTTAGCACCATATGATGCTTATATCCCTTGATGTGAAACTTCATGCACAAAGTATGAAAGATATTTGTGAAACATGGCACGTATTTGTCCCTTTCATGTCATAGTGTGGTCCATTTTATATATTTGTCTTCGTAGCTTCAACAGGGTTATATTGTTCCTTAACAAAATCCTTAAAAGAGTTCCAAAAGGGTGTGATTGAAAACAGTGCAGACTCCTTTGTGGCCATTTTCTCACAATAATTTTCCCATCAGTCCTTGACATGAGGTGCGGCCTTAAGTAGTGCAAAAGTAATATTCTCTCTATAAAAAAAATGATGGACCAATAAATATCCTTCCAGAAGACTTAACCATTTATCTACATCATCTGCATCTATCTATCCTTTGAATATAGGAATATAAAATTCAACTTGTACCTTAAAGGGGGAGGCACCTCCAAAGAGATTTTTGGATGAAGATGTATCACCTATTGGTAATCTTCGAACAATCTAGGAAAAGTTATCCATCATCTTTTTCCTTTGTCGCTCGAGGGATTATTCAAGCAACAATTTGATACAATCTTTTTCTCCCTCATCTTTCTTGTGTTCTGCCATGGGATACCATCAAGGTCAGTGAGGATAGCTTTGGAAGGGTTCAAGCAGCTTGAGTCCCAACTCCTCATACCCCAACTTCGTTGGGGACATGCACAGAAAAATAGAGAAAGAGAAGACTGCTCTAATAACAATGATTTATATCTATAAAGGAAAAAAATGAAATACATATTTAAACCCAAAACACATATATACAATGAAACTAAACTTCAATTAATAAATAGAAAATGTTGAAAATTGTTTACATGCAAAATGAAAGAAAACTAGTTGAAATGGTAATATCTTATCTCTAAGAAGAGATGTGATGTCTACATTCCTTTTGACCCATGATACAATGAAGCTCTGAGGAATTTTTATCATGAAGAAACAATGAGAAACCCTAACATCCAAAAACTTAACCCTGGGTGATGAAGCACCAAAAGCTCAAGGGCCCCAATGGGATTAGTTGGAATGTCAAATTCCTAGGGTCATAAATTTTTCATATGCACTTCGGCACACACAATATCACATCATAAAGGTTTATCTGAGGAAAAAAAAAAATCTGCAAATTTTATTATTTAACTCACATTTTCCTCTTTCCCCCAAAAAATCATGTAGCGCCTCAAAATAACTATGAAAGTTCAAAACCCAAAAAAATTGTTGAACTAGTAATAAAAACTACTAAAATAAGAAATTATGCTAAAAAAATAGGAAATTGTGTTGGGGGTCCAAGTGGAATAGACAAATGACCACCATAATCCACCTGGATCAAGAGGGGTGTTGTTGTAGTTGCTACAACACTCCAAAAATATTCCTACGCTTTGGTTTTGGAGCCTTCCCTTCCGTTCACAAGAGCTTATCTTTTACTATCATCAAGTATTCATGTTGAAACTATGATTTATCATTTTATGTTGTGCTTGTGTTTACTTGTGTTACGGGTGGAAACACCCTAGGGTCTTGTGTTGAAAACCCCAACAAAGCGGAGGGCATACAGTAGAAATAAATGTGTAGACAAACAATCTAAATGCTTAAACTACTGAAGTAGGAAGAAGTGGTATTACCCGAAGGTCCTAGGTTTGAGGTCAATCCCTTAGGGTCCAAACCCTCTGCTTCTTCCGATGCCTTTAGAACTTGTAACATATCACAGAAAAGCACATAAAATAGCAGTAATAGAAAGCATGTTCATGATATAGGTGTTAGATCATAAACGAAAATGAGCAAATGAGAATTAACATATGATTTATAAGCAAATCACAACATGGATTAATGCATAAACATAATAAATATTAGGAACATAACAACATTTATTTATTGATGTAAGCTAAATGAAATGTGGAAAACTACATCAAATAGATATAGAATAGTCGGTGAGGGAGTGCGTTGTTAAGGCGCTCCATAAGCAAAGATCATCGGTTCTAGTCTCACCGATACCAAAAATCTAGCATGGTTTCCACTGGTGCAGCTTAGGCCGAGTGTGATCCTTGGGGGACTTTGACGGATTAGACGCCCCTGAGTCATGGCCTCTGAGCCACAGGGTAAGAGTGATTTTCAGGATTCACCCACTTATCAACCAAAAAATAAAGAAATGTGGAAAACTACAACCTGAGTCTTCCTCTAGCTCCAATCGGAACCGTCCTCCAGATCCATCCTACCCAGGCCTTAGCAATCTTCCTCCATCAATACACACAAGGGTGTCACAAAAGGGATGAAGGACATCTCAAAGTAGGAAACAAAGGTTTCCCATAACCTGGGAGTGCAGCAGGCACAGGCATTTCTTCAGACTTGACCAGGGATATCATCAACTACAATATCAATATCTCATCTCTTCTCCCCTAAGGCCTTACCATGGAGGTTTATTTATACTTCTCCAAATTAGTTTTTTCAATTGGGAAACAGTTGGGCCACGGACTATAGTAGGTGAGTAACAGGTAAAACTCGTAGAATCTACCCGAATTTAAGGAGATTATTTATTTTTTAGTATTTTAACACATATACGTGGGTTGGGTATATACTAACTCGTGTGTACACACTTTTAACATAGGGAAAAGTAGCATATGGGAAGTAAAACATTGTTTTTTAGAATTTGGACCAAGTTTGGAAAGGAAGGGTTGCCCTAGGCCATAACTAGAGCATCAAATCTACCAATGGTGGTAAATGGTGCTATAATAGATGCCCCCTAATATATGATTTCAGAAGGGGTACATGATGGCTGAAATGTATTAAGTGTATAGAAGGAATCATGCCGAGACTTGAGAGGAGTTCACCAAAATTCAACCTGCCAAGCCAGTGAAAGAGATCAGAAAGAACCTGTTGTCTGAGGCGAGCATACCCATGCTCAAAGATAATAAAGCATGTATGCATGTCAAGTACAAAAGCAAATCCAATATGTATACAAGTATAAAGGAACTGAAAATACATAGTGGATCATCTGATCATATCCATATAAGTACATGTCTCAATATCACATATAAAGAACTTATCAATGATGCTGAAGTAGAAAGCTGATCACTGAAGTCATAGAGCTGATCCAAAAAGTACCAAGTCAAATGGTGGAACAGATGGTACTACATGCAACTAGGGTGCCAATATATAAGACGTCGCAGTAATGAACTGCAACATATAAGGTGGGTGGTGTCAACTAGCAGAAACAAGAGCAACTCAGAAGTGAACCAAGAAATGTTGATGCAAACCCAAGGTCTTCACCAACCGTCATGGTACGTTTCTACACCATGGGAGTAAATGATCTAAATTCGACCATGTGAGAAATCGTTTGATTACCATTCATTGATGTATATTGTTAAAAACACGAGACTACACACCGATAATGATAATGAGATTCAAGGTACCCAGTACAATCTAACAAGTGCAAATAAATGAGTTGTAGTCAAACACTTGGAAGAATCTATCAATCAGGAGACAATGATGTTTTTCCATTTTTGATAGTGAAGGAGTCTGTCACTGATAACTGCAAAACCTAAAGTACTTCCAAATGGACTCTAGATCTTGTTCCCAGAGCAATGAGTTGAAGTCGATGGGAAAATATCCACTAGAAGGAAGGCATTAAGGCATCCTTCATCAATCCAATGTGAGTGTAATCTGTAGGCCAATAATGTGGAAGGAATCAGATGAATAAATATGTAGTAACCCAACCGAAGCATGTTTCCGGTGTACACAAAATGTAGCTAGCGCATGGTAGAAACCCTCTGAACCAACCAATAATGAAATCTGACACAGAGGCGAGGAATCCACCAATAGGGTCAAATGGAAGCCAAGGTACTGCATGAATCCCAATGTGTGATGATGAAAGTTGACTTCGAATATAAGGGAAACCACTCAGTCAAAGACCCATGATATTTATTGATGTTGAGCACAAGATGACCTATCAATATGTTGGGTGTGGAGCCTGATTATCTTTTGTATTCAAAGGTATCGTTGCATTGGAACCCAATTCGTAATGGGGTGGAAACGCCGCCTATAAAATATTCGTTGTAGGGGGGGTCCAAGGGGGGCGGCTGTGACCTTTGGGAGCCCCCCCTGGCGGGGGGAATGGGGGCAACGCCCCCGAAGCTAAGAATAGATGTAAAATTGCCTTGTAAAATGTTGTAATTTTGTAGTCAATCTAGGCCGTTCATTAGGCGGAGATCTGACAGTAGAAGTTATGTTTAATTTAGGGTTTTTTTGCCCTACAAGGCAACCCCTCGCTATATATGAGGGAATTGTATTGTGTCTATGTGTATCTGTATTCTGAGTGAGGAAGAGAGAGGATATTGAGAGTGAAGAGGGGATTACAGTGGATCTATTGTAGGTTGTATCTCTTCAGTTTGATGGATAATATAAAAAGAAGGACTGAGTGTTTCTTCGTGAACGTAGCCCAAACTAGGTGAACCACGTATATCCGTGTCTCTCTTGTTTTATGCATTTTATGTGTTTATATTTCTGCAATATTTTATGTCTTCCATTTATCTGTAATATATAATTCTCTAACAACTGGTATTAGAGCTGAAGGATTTTTTGGTTGATAAACTCGCAAGAGAGAAGGTTCCTGGTTCGAGTGGGAGCAATGGCAGAAGATGGTTGGTTTAGGGTTAAAGAATTTAACAGCCAAAACTACCAGTTGTGGAAGATGCAGATGGAAGATTATTTGTACCAGAGAGATTTGTACCAACCATTGAGCGGAAAGACAAAAAAGCCAATGAGTATGACAGACACAGAATGGGATATTCTCAATAGAAAAGCACTTGGAACAATACGGCTATGCCTAGCAGCATCGGTAGCATTTAATATTTCAAAGGAAATGACAACAGAGGATTTAATGTTGACATTGGCCAAACTATATGAAAAACCCTCGGCCTCAGATAAGGTATTTCTTATGAAGCGTTTATTTAATATGAAGATGTCAGAAGGTGGATCTGTTGTTGATCATTTAAATGAGTTTAACATAGTTACCAGTTAGTTAAGTTCTGTAGGGGTAACTTTTCATGATGAAGTTAGTGCTCCGTTATTTCTGTGCTCATTGCCAGAAAGTTGGAATGATTTAGTTATGGCCATTAGTAACTCTGTCTCTGGATCTAGTACTTTAAAGTTTGATGATGTTGTCGATGCAATCCTTAGTGAGGAAATGCAATGGAAAAGCTCAGGTGAGACATCAGGTAATGCTTTGATTGCAGAGACTAGGGGAAGAAAAATGGAAAGAGGAAAGAGCCTTGGATATCGCAGTAAGTCAAGAAAAGGCATATCCAAGTCTAGATTGGGGATAGTGTGCTAGAAATGCGAGAAGAAAGGACATTTTAAGAAAGACTGTAAGTCTCGAAAGGAAAAGGAAGGAGACGTGCAACAAGAAAATAATCATGAAGCAAATGTAACAGGTGATGTGTTGCAATATGCTTTGATATTTTCATTAGAAAATATTATTGATGCCTGGGTGGTAGATTCAGGGGCCTCATTCCATGCCACACCTGATAGGAAACATTTTTATGATTATGTTCAAGGAGATATTGGATAGGTTCGATTGGGTGATGATAAACCCTGTAAAGTCATTGGAATGGGTACAGTGTTCATAAATGGAAAAATGGAAATCAGTGGCTATTGAAGGAGGTAAGGCATGTTCCAGATTTGAAGAAAAATCTGATTTCAAAAGGGAAATTGGGAGGTGAAGGTTGCATAACTACTTTCACAGATAAAACCTGGAAGGTCACTAAAGGATCCCTGGTAATAGCAAAAGGAGGAAAGGTTGGTGCATTGTATTTATACAATGGTATTTCTAATTTTGTTAATGATTTAACCTCTACAGAAGAAGATACGGCATTGTGGCATCATAGGCTCGGGCACATGAGTGAGAAGGGGATGCAGATTCTTCACTCAAGAAATTTTTTGCCAGGTTTGAAGCATGTTGATTTAAAATTTTGTGAGAACTATGTTTATGGAAAACAGAAGAGAGTAAGATTCCTTAAAGTTGGGAAAGAAAACAAGAGCGAAAAATTAGAGCTTGTGCGTACAAATACCTGCTTAGGTATCATCTCTTGGTGGCTCTTGTTATTATGTTACTTTTATTGATGATGCAACTAGAAAAACCTAGAATTATTGTATTCGAAATAAATCTGATGTTTTTGATACTTTCAAGAAATGGAAAGATTTAGTTGAAAATGAGACAGGAAAAAGGTTGAAGTGTCTCAAAATAGACAATGGAGGTGAATATTGCAGCAAAGAGTTTGATAGGTATTGTTCAGATAATGGAATTCGTAGAGAGAAGGCAGTTCCAAGAACACCACAAGAAAATGGTGTGTTAGAAAGGATGAATAGGACAATCATGGAGCATGCAAGGTGCATGAGATTGCATGCAGGATTGCCTCTACAATTTTGGGAAGATGTTGTAGATATTGTTGTTTATCTAATAAACAGAGGGCCTTCAAGTTCCTTTGATGGTGGTATTCCCAAGGAGGCATGGACAGGTAAAAAGGTAACTACTCTTTTTTAAAGAAGTTTGGTTGTGCAGCCTTTGTCCACATTAATAAAGAAAATAGAACAAAGCTTGAGGAAAAATCAAAGAAATGTACCTTTATTGGATATAGTGTTAATGATTTTGGCTATCACTGTTATGATTATGAAAAACAAAAAATCATTAGGAGCAGAGATGTCATATTCAATGAAAAGGTTTTGTATAAGGATCTGCTGCAGGAAAAGAAACAGGAAAAAGAAAATAGAGAATACATAGTGCTTGACGAGATCACAAGAAAAGTGATGGTGCTTGAAATCATAATGATCAACAATGAGAACAAAAACCACAACAACAACAAGCACCTCAAACACCTGAAAGTGGTGTTAGAAGATATACCAGGATAAGTAGCCCCCCTGAACGATACTCTCCTTCATTATATTATGTATTGTTGACTAATTCTGGTGAACTAGAATGCTATGAAGAAGCAGTGCAGGTAGAAACCAGGAAGAAGTGGGAGCAAGCCATGAAAGAAGAGATGGACTCCTTAGCACATAACCAGACTTGGGACTTAGGTTGCCTACAGGTAAAACATCATTGTAGAATAAATGGGTTTACAAGTTGAAGGAAGAAGATGGAGGTAGAAAAATGTATAAAGCTAGACTTGTGGTGAAAGGGTTTGCTCAGAAAAAGGGTATAGACTTTGATGAGATATTTTCTCCTGTTGTTAAAATGACTTCAATCAGAACTATTTTAACTCTAGTAGCTACTGAAGATGTGTATCTTGAGCAATTAGATCTAAAGGCAGCCTTTCTCCTTAGGGATTTGGAGGAAGAGATATATATGCAGCAGCCACAAGGATATGAGGTAAAAGAGAAGGATAAAATAGTGTGTAGGTTGAAGAAGAGCTTGTATGGCTTAAAACAGGCTCCAAGGTAGTGGTATCTAAAATTTGACAAGTTTATGTCTGAACAAGGTTATACTAGATGTCTCTCTGATCATTGTGTTTATCTCAAAAGGCAAAATGATGGCAGCAAATTATATTATATTTGTATGTAGATGACATGCTTGT
Organism: Pinus taeda; assembly: GCA_000404065.3. Lineage (NCBI taxonomy): Eukaryota > Viridiplantae > Streptophyta > Pinopsida > Pinales > Pinaceae > Pinus > Pinus taeda. Next base: position 15,222 of record APFE030221099.1, read on the forward strand.
TGCAGGTTCTAACATGCAGGAAACAAATGTGCTCAAAAGAAAATTGGAAAACTCATTTGCAATGAAGGATTTGGGTGTTGCAAAACAAATCCTTGGTATGAGAATAACTAGAGACAAGAAGAATCGAAAATTAACATTGTCTCAGAGTGAGTACATAGAAAAGGTGTTGAAAAGGTTTAATATGCAAAATGCAAAACCACTTAGTATACCTTTGGCTAACCATTTCTAATCAAGTAAAGAGGAGTGTCGCAAGGCTTAGGAAGAAATGGCTCATATGTCTAAAGTTCCATATGCATCAGTAGTTGGAAGCTTAATGTATGCAATGGTCTGCACAAGGCCTGCTATTGCACATGCAGTGGGAGTTGTAAGCAGGTACATGAACAATCCAGGAAAGGAACATTGGATGGCAGTGAAATGGATTCTCAAGTATTTGAAAGGTACCACAAATCAAGCATTATGCTTTGGTGGTTCAAACATTTCCTTACAGGGATATGTTGATGCAGATATGGCGGGTGATAGAGATAACATGAGAAGCACTACAGGATATGTATTTACTATTGGAGGAACAACTATCAGTTGGGTTTCAAAAATCCAAAGTGTTGTTGCACTTTCAACAACAGAAGCAGAGTATGTTGATGCTACAGAGGCTAGTAAAGAAATGATTTGGTTACAAAGGTTTATGGGTGAATTGGGTAAGGAGCATGAT
>APFE030221106.1:0-13793 GCA_000404065.3 Pinus taeda
TTCATCTCCTTCATAGCTCAGAATGATCTTGTCCCATATTTCTTTTGTGGTTTTATACTGCATAACCTTGACAAATTCTGATTGAGATAGACATCCTAATAGAGTATTGACAGCCTTTGCATTTGTTTAAAACTGCTTCTTCTCAGTCGGATATGTAGGAGTTGCTGATGGAAAAGTGTACCTTGTATCTATGATATCCCAAACTTCTGTACCAAGAGATTGAAGATAGGCTGTGACTCTTACCTTCCAATAGATGAAGTTGGTCCCATCAAAAATTTGTGCCCTTATTGATGCTTCTCTCTCGTAGTTGCTCATGATGGTAGATCTTCCTTCAAGTGATCGAGCTTCTTCTGAAGGACCTGCTCTGATACCAATTGTTGGAAATAATACTGAGAGGGGGGGGGGGTGAATCACTATTAAGTCAATTATTTTTCATTTCACATTCAGATCATATACGCTACTTAAGTTAGTTAAAACCGCGTATATACGCAACTTCAGATAAGGAAACCCGCGTACACCATGTAAACTTATAATTTAATTTATTCTACAGATGTTGATCATTAATCTATGCATCAGAACTATGTAAACAGTAACTAGGAAGAGTAAAACAGAGCATAAGACAATCACACATAATAACACAAGATATAAGGTGGAAACCCAATGTCGGTGAAAACCACCTGCTGAAATTTGCCTCTATCTTTTTAATTAGAAACTTCTGTTTACAATGATTATGTACTAGTGCAGTCCTTTACCAGTACGTAGCCGCAACCTCCAGAGAGCTATAACCCTCTCTCTCATTCTCCAGCTTCTCCTGGAAGGGAGCTACAACCCCCTTAGCTCTTGTACAAGCTGAGCTACTAGTACGTAGGTACTGACCTACTGAAGGCTTCAACCTTCTCTTTTCTTCTAGGGACCACGTTTCATAAATTTTCAGACTGGATCCATGAATAACATCAATCAAACATCTAGTATATCTGCAACCATCAATCTCCTTTGAACAACCCAATATAGAATCAATCAAACACTTCTCAGAATGTTGTTACCATAAAAACAATAACAGTAACCAAACGCCAAATCTGAACCCAGAACACTGCAGCAATAACCAGAAGCAGCTAAAGCATATTTTATGAAACATACGCTACTTTTCTATACTGAAACCTGCATACATACGCAGCTATATCACTGTCAACCTACGTATATGCTTTTGTGACTTACTGAAACTGCGTGTATACGCACCTTCGTTGCGCTAAACCTGCGTACATATCTATGAAAGATAGATTTCCCTTTTCAAATATTCAAGCATTAATTAAACCCATATTTTCAGATTCATAGATCAATTCATGCGTCAAATACAGTAGGCCATAATCACACAAAGATACTACTATTCAAGTTTTGAGATTTGACCCATCAATAGAACTTATCCGTTTTGCAGCATTCAGGTTCCTCCTTGATTCAGATCCAGCGATGCACCACAACCAATTACCGATGTTCCAGATCTTGCTCTCCTTCAGATATTCAATTCTTAGATCAGTACTTTTGCCAAATGATCTCCTTGCCATTTTATAATCTAGGCCTTTCTCAAACCACGACCCAAAACCATAACAAATCAATACCAAGGACCCAATACTTGGGATCAACACGTTAGACGAGATACCATGGTCCAAAACCATAGGTTCAAATACCAAGGACAAAATACCATGGACCAAAAATAAGTTCTCCCACATGTACGCGCTTGCCTTTGCATGAAAGTGCGTGTATACGCATACGCGACTTTGGAACATCTAACCCGCGTGTATACGCGGTTTTGTTAAGGTGAACCCGCGTATATATCTTTTTCCTTCATTTTGCCTGAACTGAGATCTGTCACCAGAGTGAGTTGCCATCAAGGACAACACCTATGCCATAGCACCAAACCTGCCAAACCTGTGCCATATTGCCAAAACTCATTCCCCTCATAAAACCCCTTTTCCTAAGGTTTAAACTCTATTTTCCTAAGGGAAAGCAATTACTCCCATGTAAACCCTTTTTCCTAAAAAACCCTCAAAAATTACCTTTTAGCCTAAGTTACAATGCGTTTATGAAAAGAAAATGAATTAGATACATTTCACTTAGTGCTAAAACCCATTCACCGTCATCTTCATATTAATTTCTAACACTTATGTATGTATTAAATCCCAAAAATAAATATAAACCCTTCCCGTATAGTTATAAATAAATCCTTTTTATTAATAGCCCATCCCCTAAAGTTTGAAACATGAACTTTATGAATAAAACCCGACATAATTAATCAATCCATGGTTAATTACAAGTCAAACCATCTGCCAATGAAATCACCCTCGATGCCCTTAATCCACCATTATCCGTGATTAATTAAAACCCACCGCTTTTAAACCCTCGTCGGGCCCCCCCACTATTGTTCATGCATCTTCATGAACCAACCACCGCCCGATCTCCCCCTGTCAAATTTAATGATCCTTGTTGATTTTGCAAGGCCTCCAAAGGCCAACCTTTACCCACCCGATATGGATGGTTTGTTGTTGGTCCCCAATGCTACGTGGCACCCGATGAATGGCATCGAGCAACCTCCCCCCAATACCGCCAAGCGCCCAAAAGCTATGTGAAATAAACCATTTACCTCCTGCTCGATACGTGACAAACCATCTACTGTTCAGTTCGCGCCATATTTTAAAAGTTTGCCCATTGAAGTTCAAACCCTAAGAACCCAGTTTTTCTCACCCTTCGCCCATTCTACTATGTAAACTTATGAAACCCTTTTTCTCCACCTAAAACCTCTGCTAACCAATTCAAGCATGGTTTACCTCCTGAAATCACTTTGGACTCACTCCATAGACCTATAAATCTCGATAAATCCATTAATTACCCTGCCTATCAACCCAAAATTTTCCTAATAGTTTATTTTATTTTACAGGTGATCAGAAGACCGCAGCCTTGGATAAATAGTCTTAATACTAGTCATAATGCATGTTTACTCCGAGATTTTTATCAAATCTATTCAAACAGAGATGGAAAATAAAACATACAATTAAAAGACAAGCAGAGGAAACATGAAATTAAATAATTTACTGTTGAAATAGACAGTAAAAAAACCTAAAATATACAGTGAAGGTCAAAAGGACATAGTAAAGAACAGTCAAAGTGTACCAGGGTTAAAGAGTATCAAATTGAAGACCAAGTCAAGTAAATGAACTAGCATGAAGATAAACAACAAGGAAGTTATTTACAGAGCATACAGATTCATGTCAAAGTGAAGACAGATGAAAAAACAGAGCAGTAAAAGTAAACAGTAAAAGTAAACATGGAGGCAGTAAAGGTTAAATAGAGATGAAAACAATTTCACCAGAAACAATGAAGTTTATTGAAAGCAAAAGTAAAAAATAGTTAAAAGAAATTTGAGGTTAAAGGATGAAATCAAATCAGAAATGGTACATTCTTCAGAAATTTCCTTTTTAAGTCATAGCTTTTCAGAAACTATTGTGGCCAATCCAAGAAGTATTTTGAGAAACTAAAGGAGGTTTGTGTTCCTAACAGGCCAATCTACAAAATGTTTCTCGCTTTGTAAATAGGTATTACCAAAAGTGAGATAAGTGCATGTCTTCACAACATATTTTTTGGACTGTGCAAAGTCCTGTTTTAGACATCATTTTGCAGAGAATGTTGTGAACAACGGGTGCTTCCTCTAGGGAAACTGAGAGAGGTTTATCTCAAAAACATTCGTTTCTAGAATAATGTCTTTCACTTTTTACATATCTATCTCAGATTGAGATATATAAAGGTATCAATGGACCCTAATATTTGCAAAATTGCTAAGGCAGAATGCACAAAGAAAGGATGCAGTTAGTGACTGGGATGCCTCATCATCAATTAAGAGTTGCTATCAAATTTGACTTTCTCTTCTTTGTCACCATAAATCCATAAAAATAGTGCCAAATAGATTCATTAGTTTTGAATGTCCTTTATTTAAGTTCTAGTAATGTAAAGCAGTTTGAGATATTTGTAAAACCAATCTTGATATTTTTCAAGATATGTCAGTTTAGAATTTGTATAAATACTTCTTCACTTGAATTATTTTGTGTGGACTTAAAGACATTTCTGTAGACATTTTATATTTATCCAAGGAGCTATTATACTCAAGGCTAGATTGGTTTTGCTGGATCATGAAATAAAGCTAAGGACATTTCACTGGATTCTTGTGCACAGTTGGAACAAATAAGTGTTATCTCTTCATGTTTAAATATTGTTTTCTCTTCATGTTATAAATATTCAAATCTGTCTCTTATGAAATCTTAAAAGTAAACAAGGAATGATATCTCATAATTAGCTTAAATGCTCTCTATTTTAACTGTTTTCTTTCTATATGTTTTCTACTAAACTATCGTGGTCTGGGAATTCTTAATTTCTCCCTCACTTCCATAGTTTTCCCCCCTTTGATCCACAATAAAGGATTCTTCATTTCCCTTTGCTATTGATCATCCTTCTTTTCTTCATCTTAATCTTGGTTAAGGATTCTTCATTTCCCTTCACACTGGTTAGGACTACCTCATCCATTTGAACCTACAAATTTTCTTTTAGCTATGCTAGCCTGCCCTGTGAACTCTTACCTTAGTGATTGATCAGATCCAGTTAAGCCATTTTTTGATTGATTCCATATCCCAATGGCCTGAATAATTGTTCTGCCCATCTGTTTTTTTAAGCCCACCACCCAATCAAAATAAAAACCCTTGAGCACTAATAACTAGCATAATATCATATCAAAACAAAGTTAAATTATAAAGAGAGATCCCTTTCTAGACTTAGGTTGGCTAGAACCTGAGTCTAAAAGATTAGGTTTTTGGTTACCTCAGAATTTTCTTTCTTTAACCTTGAGAACATTTTGAGTGATAATAGCGGGAATACCTTCTGAATAAAGGAAACCCTTAGGATGAAACTGCAATTGAAATTCTTCCCCCTCAATAGTGTGTTGAGTAGAAACTTCGGACTTGTCCGAAGATGTGACTGGAGCATCGCCTTCAGGTTTCATGTTTGAAAAGAAACAACGACGAATGGCCGAACATGTACCGGGGGATAGTTCCAAAGGAACACCCGGCTGGTCATACGGACTGTAAGGACGCTACGGTGATATCTCAATAATTTCAAACAAAGGTTTGGAGGATATATAACCAATCCAAGTTGTCTGTCAGTGGTCGAAAAGTTCTCTAGAGTTCGAACGGGATTGTCTAGTTATTCTAGACCAAGATCAATAGATGGCCCTGAATCGAAAGTAGGTGGAGGATGAGATGACAATGGTTGAACACTCAAAAAAATTGCGAGTTCAACATTTTGGTCCTCAAGTGACTCTGATAACTCAAGAGACGAATCCTGAGACAATCTTCCAGACGGAGGAGAGGAAGAGGAATCGGGTGAACCAGATGGTTCAGCCATGATGACCTTGTCTTAGTCGATAGAAAAAATAACTTCAAGGCTTTAAAATGTCCTTTTAAGGGAACTCACGATTTGGTCAAAAAGACTAACGGGATGTTTTGGATCGTGGGAAATCAATTATTAAGATGCATAAAATACAGATGTTCTTTCATTTTTAAGAGTCGAGAAAGAAACAAAGATGACTCTATCACTTTCAATTGGAAACGAGCTCGAAAGGACAAGTGCTTGAACGATATTTTAAGTTTAATGAGTCAAAAAGATCAAATCACTGCTCTAGATGATCTAGGTAAACAAGATTATCAGGCAACCATGAATTGTAGAATACCTCTTGGTGAACCAAGAAGTACGAGTAGGCAATCTCCTCAAATATTGTGTTCGGTGTATCACATTTGCAAGGTGGCCGACTCAGCTTCCTAAGGATAAAAGCATTGTAGCCTAGTGGGGTCTCTTGTTATATACTCGATGGTACGGGGAGCACAAATCCGTCCTAGTGCTGTCAAATGCAAAGTTGATGATAGCTGCTAGGTTTAAAGACGCCATAACACATCTCTAGCACAGACCTTTTAGATATGATCGATTAATGTCAAATGCGCCTTAGGTTAATTGAATTCATTTTAGAGTTGATCTTGAGTTAAGTTTCAATTTTCAGGTCTTAGTGATGCTACTCGAAAAGTCCTAAAATGCAACTAAATGGGACAAGACCCTTTCAATTTGATGAAATGCCTACACTAGAGAGGGTAAAAACTACTCAATCAAATGAAAACAATCTAGCAACTGAAAACGAAATGATCTTTCACTAATTCACTTTTTCAAAAAATAAACTAATGAAAAATGTATCCCAATTCCTAATTTCCTGACAAGCACTTATCTATTAGTCCTTTCAAAATGAACAAATTTCTCTTCCTTTTTCAAATGATGATACAATTCTAGTCTTTAAAAGACATAAATTATTGTAACAAAATGATGCAACAAGCTATAATTTCATGCTTTCTCATGAAACAACGAAACAAACTTTTTGCATACAATCTTTCATTGAAACATTTTTCGAGACAATGAGCTCTTCAAGCAGATGAAAACATGAAAAGAGAAGTTCATTCAGATCAATGAAACATTGACTTTACCAAACACAAGACCAACAATTATGTCGGAAAGAGATGTTCAAGCTAGTAAACGAAACTTTTTCAAACTTATGCAAAAAGAAGTCAAAGTTGTAAAAAGGACCAAAAATCAAATGCAAGGAGTAAACACACCTACAATCCGACTTAGTGAGTTCACAAACTGCTGAATGGGCGACCAATTAGATGCCCTAGTATCATTGGATACTCAATGACTCAATCAATCAAATGAAAATATGACAAGCCAACAAGCAAGCAAAATCAAATGAAAAGTAGCTTTCTAATCAGAGAGAAAATAGTCAAAACGGCTCATGGGGTGAAAAACACAAGAGAATAAGACATTGGCCAAGATTGGGGTCAAGCCCTAATATTCACTTACAAGAATCGTCATTACTACCTAACTGACAACAAGTGCTAGAGGTTGGTTAGCGCCACTGTTAGCAGATTAAGTGTGCTAGTCGAGACAACTAAGGAAAAATAAAAAAGGAAATAAAAAATAGGGACCATATCTGCTACTATAAATTTTAGACTTAGGCTAGTAAGCAAGAGAAAAGAAACAAAACCAAAGGGAAAACATGAAACTCAAAAAGTTCTCGCGAAATCATGAAATCCAAAACAAACAAAAAGATGGGTTCCCTAGCATAGTCACCAATTTGTGGTGAAGTAAAATTATAAGTGCAGGCACGAATAAATTCTTCTAGCCCAATAATGGGTCTAGCCACAACAGATACATTCTATGGAAGATTTCCTTAGGTTAGAATCAATCAAGATGGCCTACATTTTGGTCGCTTATCCTGCTTGATGGTGTCCTCACCTGCTTGCTCCAACAATCTCTCGCTTACTTCTTGAAGCTCCTAAAACAAGTAAACAACAATAGCACACAACATAATAATAGACAAATTGCAATTACACGAATATGTAATATTACAAAACATGTAGGAAATAAATCAATAGTTGCATATATTAATATCAAAGAGAGATTAAAACCATTCATCTTGATGTTGTAGTCTTCCTCTGAAAAGACCAAGTTCCCACACACTTCTGCTAGCATTCCATGACGGCTTCAAACAACAATAGTTTAAAGGCTCTTCCCTTTAGGCTTCACTTAAAACCAAAACACACTTCTCCCTCACACAAATAGTTAGCTACAACTAGTAATAGCTTTATTGTCTACTCCAAAATAGTATCAAGACTTTGCAACTATAATACTCACACTTAGCCAAAAACTGTAACTATGACTAGTTTGTGCTTGGGAATAAGGGAGGTTTATATAGGAAATATGGATTGGAGATGGATCCTCTTCTCATGGGAGAAGCACTTATCCCTTGAGGTAGTTCCATCATTATAAGGGAAAGAAGCCCAAATTGTCATCCTCAACTCCATATGGCTAAACCATTTACCGAACTTCCATTACAGAGCTTCTAGCACTGGAAGATTCGACTCTAATTTAAAAAACTTTCCATAACAAGACAGGAATGACTGAAACACAACTCAGTCACTCTAATCGACACGATGAGTACTGCTAATCTCTGTACATTGGTGCAGGGGAAACAAAGTCCATTAGCGCCAGTCTTACAAACTGGGAAAAATAAAAGTTCCAGGTAAAATGGTGCAAAAGGGAAATGATCTTCTCATGAAGAGGGACATAATGGGAGTTTCTTCATGAAGGAAAAGTATGTCAGGTTCATTGTAGAGGTCCTCCAGGATCAAGGAATGGGAAGTATAGGGATAGTGACAAAATGCTATGTAACAGGCCAAGAAACTCTCAGGGAAAGAGGCATTCAAAGTGATGACTTGTCTAGGGAATGTAGCAACTAAATTAGGGTTTGATGAGCCCTAATAGTACTTATCTAAATGATGGGAGTGACGTGCCCAAATGGATCTGTAACAGCTGCCCTCTAAAGCATGAAGTCGAAAATGATAATGTCGAGTGATATGCTTTACGATGTGATGAGGAGGTTCCGAAGTGGATGGTCATCTATATCAATTACAATACATAATATCATGCTATTTTGATTTTTTCTCATGAATTGATGAGGGAAGGCATACCCATGCTCAACATATAAGCTTTCATAACATGTACACAAATAGTTTTCTACAGATATAGACCCATGATGGGATGACCATCAGTGTAAAGCCATTGTATGGATGATTTGGTACTTCACTGAAATCGCAGCCCGGATGGATGAAACTAAATACGGGGTCTTCTATTTCATTCAATAGTGTGCTCAAGTACGAGTCTAACCATGTGAACATGTGATCTGAAGTAGAACATGGGAAGACACCATCTCATTACTAGCCAATGATGTAAGCCATTAACAAAGGCGAGAGAAATCACCGACAATGATAATGATCCTCAAGGTACTACAGTACATTATGCATTGTGTGAATAAATGTTTTGATGTCGAACACCATACAAAGTCTTTCAGTCGAAGGCTGGTGATGTTAACCTATTGCCGAAATAAAAAAACTTGCCATTGATGTATGCAAGCCCCAAGGTACTCAAAGGATGTTTGTAAGTCAACTTCTTGGATAATGTGCTGATGTTGACAAGAAGTGACTCATCGCAGGAGGGCCTTGATGTATCCCACATCAACGACATGAAACAAGTGTAATGATTTTTGGAGATAGAATGTGATTGACGACACAAGGTTCAGGAATGGCAGTCATGAAAATGAAGGTTTGTGACTTCTCTTGAACATGTCGGCGACACTGAATGAATTGGCAGTATTGACCCAAAACCAAAGTAATGGATGGTATGATAGACCAAGGTATGATGACCATCAAGCAGATAACTCAACCCATATAGTCACAGTGATGAAGTGAAAGTGTTATGTTCAAGAGCGACCTGCTGCCGTAAAGTGGTTTGCCCCTTCTCCCACTTTCCCCAGTCATTGTTGACCAGTACCTCTTTATTTGTTATCAAGCTTGAGGAGGATAACATATGCTTGTTGTATAAATCCATGCTTCAGGTTAATCCATCACTATGTGATGTTTTAATGAGTATAGTGAAGGTGAAACTTGGTCTTGTCATGATGGACAAGTTGTTTCTATTTGATGTTTTAACGAGTTTAACGACAATGATAACTCTGTACTTTTCATGTTTAGAGAGTTGAAAAGGGACAAAAAGAAAACTCCACAAGTTATTTTTAGTAGATTTTTCTCTCAAGTCCAATAAAGCGTAAACAATACGGGATCGAACCTATTGACCATGTTCGGTCAATGTATTCCTTTTTCGTAAATAATCTATCTCGGTCTAGAAAAGGGTTAAACTTATACTGATTAGATGTCATTTCCAATCCATTAATGAGATGAAAAGGACAAGTGCTCGACAATCTTTTCATATTTCGAGAGTCTGAAAAGAGCTTAAAGAGGACCCCAAGGGGGTTCCTTTTTCGATATTTAACAGAACTCGAAAAAAAGATAAAAGTATGCTATGTGGTCAAAGTAAAATTCACAATTGTGCACGTCAAATTCTGTAAGTCAACTATAAATCTGTTCAAAGCAACACCAAACAGATCAAACATACCTGTTCATTGGTAAAAATAGGTAAATACTAAAGTTTACTCATTTAATTATCATGAAATATACATAAAAATAAGAATTTACCATGTTATTTTCACCATTTGATATTTACCGTTCATTTTGTGCTCTGACCCTATTTTTTACCTCGATCTTCAGCAGCTGATTGTGAGAGATTATGTGGATCATTTCTCGTGCCGTCTGGACTAGGTAGAATATCTACCCCTCCTATTTCTTTTCATGTCATTATTTTACAGTTTCATGCAAGTTTTTAGGGTTTTTAAGGCTCCTGGGGTTAGAATATTTTTCCCTGGGATCAGCGCAGCCTTCCATGTCAAAAATTGTGCTATAGAGCACCCACATAGAAGGGTATCTACACTGCAGTGCACTGTCTCCTTGCCTAGGCTGCGCTGGGCAAGTTTCACAAATTTGTTTCACCTGTTTGGCCCAAAATTTCTCTATTTTTTTGCATGAAATGGATCCTAACTAAGCTTATGGTTTGATTTCAGGCTTTCATTGGATCAGAATGTCTATTACTTGGTAAGAAACAGAGCATGAAGAACAAGACATGGTTGCGCTAAATGATACAGGTACAGTTGAGGCCCTAAAAAACTGTGGGTTGCTCAAATACTTCAGGTTTTCCAGGATGAGGAAGTAATGAAAACTATTGCAGCTCCTGGTTCATACATGGGATCCAACATATCACAATTTTCACATAAGGGAAAAAGTGGTCCCTATTATGATCGATGATGTTTACTTTCTTATAGGGTTGTCGAGACGTGGTGTCCCCGTTTCTCTTTTAGGTTCTTCCCGTGGAGGGAATCTGTGAGGGACTATGTTCGACAATTCTATTGGCTAGGTACATAGCCTTGCAAAGACAGAAAGATAATCATCAAATATATTCGTGATTTTCCTTTGAGAACAATCCTTTTCACTATTGCAAAGTTGGAAGGTTGGAAGGTAGTGTAACACTTCATCTGGCAAACAGATCATACATGTAGTATGCACTTGAGTGTCTTGAGCCAACTTTATTCAACTCATGTGAGGCCATACTTTCTTCACTGAAAGAGTAGTGGACAAAGGTAAAGAGTGGTAAGATGAATAATTTTATCTTTGGATCACCCTTAATTTCTTTTACCTTAGAGAGAATTCCACTGATGCAAGCTTAGCATCTAACACTGGGTGTCGCTAGTCCTAGAGATCCATGGATGCAGGGGTGCATCAAATTGATGGCTAGACATGTTGTTCAGTCATCGATTACATTTTCTACTACATTCTTGAGTTGGCTTGATTGACAACATATTTTCATTTAGGACCATCCATACGTAGGGATGCATTTTTGTGGAGATCCAGAGTTGAGTTTACTAGTCGGCGCTCAATCGGGTGCTATAGGTAAATTGTTTTTGACCAAATGTTTTTTATTTTTAAGTTTATACATTTTTTTTGTGTTTTGATGCTTCTAATACTAAACTAAAATCATTCTCATGCATACAGATGTTGGTATTATTTGACCTATGAGACACCAACAGGAGGCAGGTGAACCAGTGTGGAGAAATGTTGGGAGGGCAGTTCTCGAGGATTTGGATTTGACCGAGACACTGGTAGAGTTGCAGGATCATGTAGAAGGGTTAACCCTCGGTATTTCAGATATCCAAATCGAGGAGTTACCTATAAGGTTGTAGCGCCATACTATTGGTGTTCTTGGCTATTGGATGCGGCTATTGTGCATGATAGATGAGGTTGTGACCTATTATCATGAGCATCACTAGGTCTACTTAGGATGATTTTTGTATGCATTTTTGAGTTTTTAGGTTAGATGACCAAACATGTCTTGGACACAAATTTTGTAAAAACTTTTAAAACTTCTATCTATTTTTTACTTTCAGAGTTTTTATATATGGTTATGTGCAATCCTATTCAACTAATGATGTGAATTGAAGATTTACTCTTACATGTGTCACAAATGTCTGTTTAACACATAGTTTGCTAATGAATCAGTTAATGTATTAAAGTTTCTGGAAATATGTTGATATAGAATGTACTCAAAATGTCTTTCCAAAAGACGAAATCTAAGGAACATACGAACAATTGTTGGGTTTCAGATAGTATAAATGTTTGTTAGTTGCAGTACGAAGAGTTGTGAGTCCAGCCTAATGATGACTCGGCATATTTCAAGTGAAATAGCATCAAAGAGAAGTTTGATCAACGCGCTATACTCAGTGATATTATTCGTAGAATGACTGATAAAAATCCCTTGAAAACTCACTAACTCTCCACTTGGAGCGAAAATGGCCCATGTTGCAGAAGATAGGTTCTGCGTACTACGACTAGCACCATCGGTGTAACCAGCAAATGGTTCCAAAGATTCCGACATCTACAACAAATGAAAAGAAGACTACCTAACCACATAAAAACTCTAAAAGACACATTGACATATACACATGAAATTAAAGCATATATATAGTGATTTTACTACACTCACTTAAGCATAGTAACATTTGAGTTACAACCCATTTTGAGGCTGTGACAATGGAATTCCATCATAATCCACCAACTCGTAGGCACCTTTTGCCAAAACACACTTGACAATATAAGGGCCCATCCATAGTGGTTCAAATTTTCCTTCTCCTAGTTTATCAGCTTCTTGATCATAAAGCAAGATCAAGTCTCCTTCTGAGAAAATGAAAGGATTGACATTTCAGTTGTATTGCACCTTGATTCATTTCTTATGTGCTTCGTTAGCCAATGTGGCTAGATGACATGTTTCATCCATATGGATGAGTTCTAAGAAACACACTTCTTCATCAGAAGTGTTGGGTAATAGGTCAATCACGAGTTTAAGAGATAAAATTTCACATTGTATCGGAAATATTGCCTCTAGACCATACACCAATTGAAAGGGTGTGAATCTAGTTGCATCCCTAACTGAGGTTTGATATGCCCACTGTTACACTAAAATTTGTCACCATCACTATTTGCAGTTAGTATGGCTCCATCAACAGTCATACTATCCTCCTTGGCAAGCCTCATACCTTTACTCTCCATGTCAAACTTCAAGAAAAAGAGAAAGTCTTTAAAAATCTATTTTATCTCTCGGTACGCAGTTTCTCTCAGCCTTATCTGCATGTACGCAACCCAAGCTCACAATACCTGCGTACTTGTATGCTCTGTATGTAAAGGGGTGGGTGCGTACTCCTGTAAAGGTCAAAAGACGCAAGTTTCATCTTAAAAAAGTTACTTGTGGTCAGTTCTAGAGCATTCTAGGAGCTTGTTCGACGTGTATTGAGTGCCTCCAGATGGTTCATGTATCCCTATGAAAGAGGAACTTATCCCATCAAGAGGGGAGCTTCCCATCCAAAGAGGGGCTTATCCCATTGATGGTGGACCTGATTAACTTCCTCTAGAGCATTATAAATACAGGCATTGGGCCAGAAGGAGGGAGGTTGAAAGCTAAATATTCCAAAGGGTAGATGCTGCTGGAATTAGGACTTCCTTATAGAAGCTTGTGAGGAGAGATTCCTATCCTTTCTTGTTTCATTTGGAAGTGGGTAAGCTTATCAAAGTAGAGGAAAACTCTTGCTGGACCCTGGGAGGGACCTGCACAAAACCAAGGCTCAGGTTGTAATGGTTTCTCTTGTTTCCTATTAATACAAATAAGTCCATTCTTCTCAACAATTTGTTATTAATGAGTTGTTTCATATACTCCTTGGTCTGTAT
>APFE030221106.1:13986-28449 GCA_000404065.3 Pinus taeda
AGGTTTCGGAGAGAAGGAGGAGCTCATCCGAATCGACGAGGCTGGACTACTACAACAGCGTTGGACTACAGGTAGGATATAAACACTTGATTTCTTATATGGTAAATGCATATTTAGAGCAGGATTGTTCTTAATTGTCTTGTTTGTCACTAGAAAGCCTTAAGCTTCTAGGGAGGTTGGTTTTGTCCGTGAAATGGCATCAGAGAGAAGTTTGATCAACGCGCTATACTCAGTGATATTGTTCGTAGAATGACTGATAAAAATCCCTTGAAAACTCACTAACTCTCCACTTGGAGCGAAAATGGCCCATGTTGCAGAAGATAGGTTCTGCGTACTACGACTAGCACCATCGGTGTAACCAACAAATGGTTCCAAAGATTCCGACATCTACAACAAACGAAAATAAGACTACCTAACCACATAAAAACTCTAAAAGACACATTGACACATACACATGAAATTAAAGCATATATATAGTGATTTTACTACACTCACTTAAGCATAGTAACATTTGTGTTACAACCCATTTTGAGGCTGTGACAATGGAATTCCATCATAATCCACCAACTCGTAGGCACCTTTTGCGAAAACACACTTGACAATATTTGGGCCCATCCTTAGTGGTTCAAATTTTCCTTCTCCTAGTTTATCAGCTTCTTGATCATAAAGCAA
The DNA here is from genome assembly GCA_000404065.3 of Pinus taeda. Lineage (NCBI taxonomy): Eukaryota > Viridiplantae > Streptophyta > Pinopsida > Pinales > Pinaceae > Pinus > Pinus taeda. The sequence goes on from APFE030221106.1 coordinate 14,659, forward strand.
GAGCAAGTCTCCTTCTGATAAAATTAAAGGATTGACATTTCAGTCGTACTGCACCTTGATTCATTTCTTATGTGCTTCGTTAGCCAATGTGGCTGCATGACAGGTTTCATCCATATGGATGAGTTCTAAGAAACACACTTCTTCATCAGAAGTCTTGGGTAATAGGTCAATCACGAGTTTAAGAGATAAAATTTCACATTGTATCGGAAATATTGCCTCTAGACCATACACCAATTGAAAGGGTGTGAATCTAGTTGCATCCCTAACTGAAGTTTGATATGCCCATTGTTACACTAAAATTTGTCACCATGACTATTTGCAGTTAGTATGGCTCCATCAACAGTCATACTATCCTCCTTGGCAAGCCTCATACCTCTGCTCTCCATGTCAAACTTCAAGAAAAAGAGAAAGTCTTTAAAAAACTATTTTATCTTTGGGTACTCAGCTTCTCTCAGCCTTACCTGCGTGTACGCAACCCAAGTTCACAATACTTGCGTACTTTTACGCTCTTTATGTAAAGGGGTGGGTGCGTACTCCTGTAAAGGTCAAAAGGTGCAAGTTTCATCTTAAAAAAGTTACTTGTGGTCATTTCTAGAGCATTCTAGAAGCTTGTTCGACGTGTATTGAGCGCCTCCAGATGGTTGATGTATCCCTATGAAAGAGGAACTTATCCCATCAAGAGGGGAGCTATCCCATCCAAAGAGGGGCTTATCCCATTGATGGTGGACCTGATTAACTTCCTCTAGAGCACTATAAATACAGGCATTGGGCCAGAAGGGAGAGAGGTTGAAAGCTAAATATTCCTAAGGGTAGATGCTGTTGGAATTAGGACTTCCTTGTAGAAGCTTGTGAGGAGAGATTCCAATCCTTTCTTGTTTCATTTGGAAGTGGGTGAGCTTATCAAAGTAAAGGAGAACTCTTGCTGGACCCTGGGAGGGACCTGCACAACACCAAGGCTCAGGTTGTAATGGTTTCTTTTGTTTCCTATTAATACAAATAAGTCCATTCTTCTCAACAATTTGTTATTTATGAGTTGTTTCACATACTCCTTGGTCTGTATGTTAAATATGTTTTATTTTATGAGATATTCAGGGGTTATTTAATCATTTGATTGTCAGTGAATGCAGGTTTCGGAGAGAAGGAGGAGCTCATCCGGATCGACGAGGCTGGACTACTACAACATCGTTGGACTACAGGTAGGATCTAAACACTTGATTTCTTATATGGTAAATGCATATTTAGAGAAGGATTGTTCTTAATTGTCTTGTTTGTCACTAGAAAGCCTTAAGCTTCTAGGGAGGTTGGTTTTGTTCGTGAAATGGCATCAAAGAGAATTTTGATCAACGCGCTATACTCAGTGATATTGTTCGTAAAATGAGTGATAAAAATCCCTTGAAAACTCACTAACTCTCCACTTGGAGCAAAAATGGCCCATGTTGCAGAAGATAGGTTCTGCGTACTACGACTAGCACCATCGGTGTAACCAGCAAATGGTTCCAAAGATTCCAACATCTACAAAAAATGAAAAGAAGACTACCTAACCACATAAAAACTCAAAAAGACACATTGACATATACACATGAAATTAAAGCATATATATAGTGATTTTACTACACTCACTTAAGCATAGTAACATTTGAGTTACAACCCATTTTGAGGCTGTGACAATGGAATTCCATCATAATCCACCAACTCGTAGGCACCTTTTTCCAAAACACACTTGACAATATAAGGGCCCATCCATAGTGGTTCAAATTTTCCTCCTCCTAGTTTATCAGCTTCTTGATCATAAAGCAAGAGCAAGTCTCCTTCTGAGAAAATTAAAGGATTGACATTTCAGTCGTATTGCACCTTGATTCATTTCTTATGTGCTTCGTTAGCCAATGTTGCTGCATGACAGGTTTCATCCATATGGATGAGTTATAAGAAACACACTTCTTCATCAGAAGTGTTGGGTAATAGGTCAATCACGAGTTTAAGAGATAAAATTTCACATTATATCGGAAATATTGCCTCTAGACCATACACCAATTGAAAGGGTGTGAATCTAGTTGCATCCCTAACTGAAGTTTGATATGCCCACTGTTACACTAAAATTTGTCACCATGACTATTTGCAGTTAGTATGGCTCCATCAACAGTCATACTATCCTCCTTGGCAAGCCTCATACCTCTGCTCTCCACGTCAAACTTCAAGAAAAAGAGAAAGTCTTTAAAAATCTATTTTATCTCTGGGTACGCAGCTTCTCTCAGCCTTACCTGCGTGTACGCAACCCAAGTTCACAATACCTGCGTACTTTTATGCTCTGTATGTAAAGGGGTGGGTGCGTACTCCTGTAAAGGTCAAAAGGTGCAAGTTTCATCTTGGAAAAGTTACTTGTGGTCATTTCTAGAGCATTCTAGAAGCTTGTTCGACGTGTATTGAGCGCCTCCAGATGGTTCATGTATCCCTATGAAAGAGGAACTTGTCCCATCAAGAGGGGAGCTGTCCCATCCAAAGAGGGGCTTATCCCATTGATGGTGGACCTGATTAACTTCCTCTAGAGCATTATAAATACAGGCATTTGGCCAGAAGGAGGGAGGTTGAAAGCTGAATATTCCAAAGGGTAGATGTTGCTGGAATTAGGACTTCCTTGTAGAAGCTCTTGTGAGAAGAGATTCCAATCCTTTCTTGTTTCATTTGGAAGTGGGTGAGCTTATCAAAGTAAAGGAGAACTCTTGCTGGACCCTGGGAGGGACCTGTACAACACCAAGGCTCAGGTTGTAATGGTTTCTTTTGTTTCCTATTAATACAAATAAGTCCATTCTTCTCAACAATTTGTTATTAATGAGTGGTTTCATATACTCCTTGGTCTGTATGTTGAATATGTTTTATTTTATGAGATATTTAGGTGCTATTTAATCGTTTGATTGTTAGTGAATGCAGGCTTCGGAGAGAAGGAGGAGCTCATCCGGATCGACGAGGCTAGACTACTACAACAGCGTTGGACTACAGGTAGGATCTAAACACTTGATTTCTTGTATGGTAAATGCATATTTAGAGAAGGATTGTTCTTAATTGTCTTGTTTGTCACTAGAAAGCCTTAAGCTTCTAGGGAGGTTGGTTTTGTCTGCAAAATTGACTCTTTCCGCCTGACAAGTCTTATGGCCAAGTACTAGTTTTTCACGCTCCCATGCATTACTTATGGAGTCTTATAGTCAAGGTCTTGGTTATGACTTTCTCCCATGAGATAAAAAAAAGTGCCACATCCTGCTGCAATGTCACCATGATAGTCTTCTTATTAAGCTCCTAGTTCCATTATTTCACCTATGTCACAACATTTAATTTATTTCATGATATATTCTTTAAAATTTCAAGCAAAAACTTTGATTTCTCAGTCCTTGCTTCACCTAGAAGCCTAATCTCATAGGCATGAGATATGTAATCATGCCATTGGGCTTCTTTACAAGTATTGTTGATCTATTGTGGTGGCTTTGATCTCACACCAATTCCAACAATTTTTCTTGCAACCTAATCTTTCTATCATCCAACACCCATTAATGTTTATATACATACATATGAAATCTCCTTTTGCATAAATTTGTAACATCCTAAATTGACTTCTGAATTATTAGACTCGTAATAATTCTATCACTCCAACTAAATTCAAATACATTGAAATGACATTGTTATTTCATTGTACATACACATAACATTTATTCCAAGCATTTCATAATGCAATTAAACATTCATTTCCAACTGGTTAATAAGTGAAAACTAAGAAATTCATATCTCTAAATTCATTAGCATTTTAACTATCCATTTTACTCAGCAAGCATTACAAAATTCATTGCAATATTTCATACCAATGGCTCCCCCTCCTTCACCATACCACTTCCTAGTATCCATGCAAAGCATGCATTAAACCAAAACATTAGTTTCCAAATCCAACTAAAGCAATTCTTACCCAGTTCCTTTCCTTTACCCCTTTTTACTTTTGCTTCATGTTTCCTAATTTACTTGGCTGTCATTACCAACTCTTTCAGTTGAACTCTTTTGAAGGGCCCAAATGGTTGATAATATTCTTGTTGTTGCAATACCCAGAAGTTCCTATATTGATCTCAGCCTCACACATTAGTCATAAATTCATCAAATCAGCTATTTATAGACTTCAATGAAAACTTCATAAAGGCATTTTCATTTGCATTGAATTCCAGCATTTCCTCATCCATGCTAAATATACGTTGTTAATTTCCACCCTTTATCATTTTTCTTCATGTTGACAACAAATATTAGGAGCATAAGCATAACATATTAATGATCATCATCATCAATGATGGGTCATTCATGACCACTTTCCCAATGGATATTCCATATAAAAAGATTCCATTAAATAACCTCACTGTGTCGCTCAAAACATGGTAAATACAAATTCCATTTTCATACCATTTGCACAGTCATAATATTCATAAAGATGAATTACTTATCTTAGTACTATGATGGTTCTAAAGTAATGAGTTGTCAAACAAAACAATATTATTATGCCTTTATTTCATTTTCCCATCTTTCTCATGTTCGTATGATAATTGATATAGAACACACACACAATCCATGTGCAATTTTAGTTAAGGAAACTTCCTTCTTATGCTATTTTCATAGTTGTCATCTCACTTTCCATTTATTCATGTGGTCCTAGCTAATCCACCTAGTTCTTTTGTCATTTTCTTCTACCCCCTGATACCATTTATCTTATGCACAGGGTCTAGTCATGGTTTTTCACTTCCATTTGGGTTTTATTCAACTCTTTCCAGAGCTCATTTTCTTTTCCTTTCACTCATGCAACAAACCATCAAGACCAAACCATAAAAACTAAGAAGAAATAATGAAAAAAAGTGAAAATTCCATAATAGCAATATAGGACAACAACACCAGGTAGCATCGCCATGCTCAAAATAAAAATTAAAATTAAAAACAAAACCAAAAAAATATGAAGCTCACAATATCTATAGAGACATGAAAAACATACCCTTTACACATCACACATTAGTCCACCTCAAATAAATCCCTTGAGTTTTGGTGTTCAGTGTGCCCATCACCAACATTTCCACATCATGTTAAACAAAGTCCTTTCCAAGGTTTATAGCAATCTCAAAATTCCAGTATCCTAAATAATCTAAGAAGGGACCTTTCAATATCTCATAGAACTTGAGTGGATGCTCCTAGTGTCTCTTCTCGTATTACAAATTGTTGGTTTATGTGCCTCGAATTCACATGAACTATTCTTCCTCTTCCATTTTTTATGAGGGCAGTCTTTCTTCAAATATTACTCTCCACAGTACCAACATGAAACTAAATTTATTTTCTCTCCAACCTTATAATGTTCTTTTCTAGCCTTGTCATCATGACATTCCTCTATATCTCTAGAGGTTGATGCTTGTTGAAACAACTCTTGCATGTATTGTAACACACAACCTACTATCCCTAGCCCCTACTAATCGTAGAAAGAGGAAGTTAATATACTAAACCAACCTCCAAAGTCTAGTTATGGAAATGGGCTAATTTTTTTTATTTTTTTCAACTTCCTCAAAACTTAAACTAGATGACATCATTGCGTTCATCTAGTTCAAACCCTTCCAATGATATAAAATTTTCCTCAATCTAACTCCAGATCAAAATATATGGGTGATCAAATTATGTCCTATCGAGTCTCACCACATCATCTGACCTGCCACATGGCGCCCATGTGGCTACCCAAGTCATAGCCCACATGGTAACTTCCGACATGATCATGTTAGGTTGCGTTATGTCAATATATATTATATAATATAATATATATATTATATATATTTATATACGAGGTACGTGGACACAAACCCATCTATGGCCACATCACCCTAGAAATAAAATCCTAACAGGATTGCACACAACAAAATCGTTATATCCTGACAGGGTTGAGGCATCGGGGCTATGTGGATCCTTAAGGACCCCTACTCTGACTTGTTGTCTTGTCTTTTGGTATGGCCCAGTGCTTAGGCTCCACCCTACTGTTGTAACATTATCTCGTTTTGATAAGTTAGTATATTAGCCAAAAATAATTTTAAAATGTTAAGTTAGGATATGGATGCAAAAGAAAGAAAAGTTAAAATGTTAGGCCAATTTAATATTTTATAGGCATCCATATCAATAAAATTATAGGTGTTAGCTGCCCTAAACAAATAAGGAAAAAGAAAAATAAAATGTTAGGGAAGCAAATAAGAAAAGAATGGCTTCATTTCATATTTTTATAAATGCACAGACTGCTAGTTAAAATGCTCCACATTGGGAAATGTCAAATGTTATCTTCATATGCAGAAGGAAATGGAAAAGGATTAAAGTTTTGCTCTAAGGTTTTATTTCAATTAATTTTGGTGTATTAATCCCCTATTCCTAAGTTTATAAACCCCAAAATCACCCCTTTGCTCATATTTTCCTCCACCCACTTATTCCTAAGTTTTATTACCTCCCCATACATTGCAAATATTCCCCACTACGCAGTAAATTAATTTCCATCGGCCCCATCGAGTGCCCCATCACATCACATTAACTCTCTTCCACCTCTCACCTCATCTCCGCCCATCTCCCAAGATTCGATGGCCCACACAACATTTCACCCTTTCCCCCCCCCCAAACCGTCTGAAACTTTTACCATCCGGAGGAGGTCAATGGGCGGTATTGAAACGTTGTCCACCCCTACGTGTCAATCTTTCCACAGCCTTTTGGGACCCCCTCGGGGAAAAAACTTCTAACCCACTCCCCCCCCCCCCCCACCCCTAAAAAGTAGTTTATCTGCCTCCCGATACCACTCTCCTACCCGTTTCACTCCTGCCACTCACCTTTCGCCACGTCATTTGCCCGTTAACTCCACCAATTACATCCACTCCCTCCAAAATTAAGTCATTAAGCAGTAAATGGTTTAGCTACTAAGCCAACAAACTGTCGCCACCTTCAATGGAAAAACCAGATTGTTATATAAACCTCTCTTTCACCCATTAATTGGTTACTAAATTCATGCATTGCACTGTTATTGCTATGTTACAGGTTGTTGGACTAAACTCTGACTTTTTCACCCACCAGCGACACTATCCACTTATTCGTTTTCAGCCTATTATCTTTGTTCTTGCCCTCAAATTCTGACTCCTCTCTATGTATTTAAGCCTCCAATCCATTTTTCACTACTATCCTTAGCCTTATCTGAATATGCCTCCAAAGGACAAGGGACCAGAAGAACCTGTCAAGCCTCTGATCTATCCTCCCATTGATTTTTAACACATCCCTTTGGTTGACAGAGACCATAAAATCCACGAAACTCTCTGTGAATTTTACCTTTTTGAGATGTATTGTTGGCTCGAGGACAAATACATAGACAAATTCGATGACATTTAGTTGTGGGAATCTAATTTACCCCATTACATTTTTCCCCATACCCACAACACCCCAAAATTTGTTAGGAAGTGTCATGCATCTTATTTTCCAAGCCAAAGAGCCATCATTACCCCCACTAGAGAAATTCTATTTACTATCACTCCCCAAGCCATAGACCAGGTGATGCAAACCCCCACAGTAGAGAATGCCACCCTGTTTTCTATGATGCACGTGTTAAATTGTACCAAAAATTAGACTTTTCTAAAAGGGCCAAAACTCTTGAACTTTTCTTGACAGAAGATGCCTCATTGCCAAAGAAAAATCCTCCCTATACCTCCTCTATTTTCCCTAAGAGAGCCAAGAAAATTATCACAGCCATCTCTTACCTCCTTGGCTACTACTCAGATCAATGGGTAGATGAGGCCATCATAGGATTTCTGTCCATTTTCTCTGCTAATTCTAAGCCCTCCATCATGTTTAACTTTAGCCAATTTCTTGCAGATTCAATTCATCAGCAGCTTATCAAATTCCCAACTGAGGAGGTATTCAAGTATGCTTTTGCCTTAGTTGATATGTTCTTATAATTTCAAGGAGACAACATCAACCTTACTTTACAGAATCTGGATGAAGAAGGAAATCAGCAGTCAGACATCTTCTAGACTACACTGGTGATGAAGGAACAAAAGGAATATACATATAAACAGTTCATAGAGAGGTTTGTGCATCTAGTAGTCAGTCTCCTAGGCAGCAGGATAGAACCGAGGATCAATGAGGAAATTAGAAAGGTGTTGCAACTATCAGACCAAGTTTAGACAAGGGATTGGTACCTCTATTAAAACTATACAAAATTGAGAATATTTGGGTGTGAGTTTTCACCTTACAAGTTTCCTAAATTCCTCCCAATGAGGATTTCTTCTCTACAGTACATAAGGTAGATGCTCAATATGGATGAGATCCACTTTTTAGTTTCCAAGAACAAGTCCCAGTTCAAAATTAAAACATTGATTGGGCCTTTCATTTGCAACAGCAGGGCAGCAGGGGAAGAAGTAGATAAACTACTACAAGAAATGTAGTTCAACCTTAGCTTCACCAAGTCATATGATCTATTAGGGATCATTTCTAAATTAAGAGTAAAAACCAAATCTACTGCTTATTTTCAAGAACACCCAAATAGTGACCACTCAACAACTGTTCTCCTCCAAAGCAGGGCTAGATGTCCAGATCACTTTGCCAGATTCATTCTTTTTTATCGCATTATTTCTTTTCTGTTAAGTTCAAAGTTAATAATAGAATGTCGTGTCACTTAGGCATTAATTGTAATATTTTTGTAAATTTTGTTTAAATACTTCATTCTGTCTAAGTATGATCTGAATTGGATCCATGAAGATTATCACAGTACCATGACTGTATCAAATCAGGACAAAAATTTCGAATTTAAGAGCACAGAGCAATCAGGAAGACCTCTGGATAGTGCCAGTTTGCAGCCAGCGAGGAACAACGAGGACCTCGGTCAAAGCGCACTGAATGAGGCCCATGGAGACCGCGCAGGAGGAAAAACTAATGCTTGGGAATCCCGTATCAGGACACAGAGGGCATTTCTGATGCGCGATTAGCGTAATCACTTATCACTAGGCAAAACTCCTCGAGAAGGAAAAGCCTCAAAGCGCTCAGTCGCATGGAAGCCGAGAAACCATCGAGAAAGTGCTAAGGCGAAAGGTGTGTCCCGCGCTCCAAAACCGGCGGTATATTGGGGGCACCCTTGGGCGATAATTGGATTTGGCTGAAAACAAGCGATTCCACTCAGCGCATGACACGTTGCAGGATGATGAGAGATAAAACCACCGCTCATCATGCGCTAATGGTCGAGCAAGTCAACTGCGCGAAATGAGTGAATGTCGTAGGATCTGCGGGCTCTGGATTTGACGGCGGAGATCGCGCCCGATGGAGGAACCAGATTTGACAGGGGATTAAGCCACGACACATAAAATTTTAAAGTCTGATTTGACCACTGAGTTGGTGGATGAGTCATTCCACAGTGTAAATGAAAAACCGAATCAACGAGGAAGAGCTAGCGTAGTTCGTAAGAGGACAAGTGGCCACTCCCTGTGAGCCGTTGACGATGACGTAGAGACAGGGAACTCCAAGCAAGCAACAGCAAGCGATCCGACGGGGGTGGAAGAGGAAGCGAGTAGTCAGGGATAGATTGGCTTTAAGCCATGAACAAACACAGAATAGAAGACACGGAGAAGAGAATGAAGACATAGAAAAGAAGAGACAATGAAGCAAAAAGCAGAAAAGACAGAGGGCCGAGCTGACCTGTAGCATAAGGCAGCATCGAGCAGACAGAGATCTTGAGAGGTTCAAGCCATCCCTAAGAGGATTTGTCGGGAATTGAGTACCACATTAGGCTCCTCCCATTAAAGACTAGAGAGGTCAAGGTCTGGTAAGGAAAAGAGTTTGTGCACTCTAGTGGCTTGGGGGATCCAAGAACCACCCTACCAAACCTTATTTGTTTCAGGAGACTCCAAGTGAGCTCCTCATTGTAATTCTCTACTTTAAAGACACAATAAAACAATGCCACCACTGAAAGCTGGACCGGAGATGTAGCCCAGGAGGATAGGGTGAACTCCTTATTAATTGTTGTGTTCTTGTATTTGCTTATTGTGTTTCTCTTATTGTTTTCCATATTTCCAGTGTCTGTGTAGTTTGCAATCTGATCGATCTGTTGCCTAAAATAACATAGACACACACCAGCACATGAGTCTATAATGCCTTCATTCATTAACTATTTAACTGAGGTCACTCAAGAGTGATTTTAGATCAAGTGGTATTAGAGCTCTAAGTTGTTAAGGTTAGACAAGCTTGTCTTGGTTTAGCTGTTGGATGCTAACTAGATCAAAGCTCAAATTAGGAGAAGGAGAGTTGGTCGAAACTAATCCTAAAATTGGGAGAGTCTATCCTCGGAAGACAATGTCAGAGGAAGGTTCAATGGGACCAGACCCTCAATTCATAGATAATTTCCTAGCCATAAAGTCCATGGTAGAAGAAATGTATAGGGACTTTAGAAAACATAAGGATGAAGATTCATGAGGCTCTAAACAAGACAAAGGATAAGATGAGTCTCACTTCCATGACCACTCAAAAAGGAAAAGGGAAAGAGGAAAGCTTTCTCACACCTCCTAACAGCCCTGAACACAAAAAGAAAGCATCTTTGATTAAACTGGATGTTAAATTTGATTTATCTATATATGATGGAGAGTTAAATGCAGAAAATCTGGACAATTGGATTAGACAAATTGATATTTGTTGTAGATTGTAGAATATCGATTCGGACAAGAGCAAGATTCAGCTAGCAAGCCTACGCCTTGGAGGCACTTCCTTGGTTTGGTGGGAAGGTAGAACCCAAGCTGACATGAAAAAACATAGTAAGACTATCTCTGTCTGGAGTGAATTTGTTTCTACAATCAAAAAACAGTTCTATCCATTGGCCTACATGAAACAAGTCATGATGAGTTGGCAAACTCTTCGGCAATTGAAAGGGTAAAGTGTGCAAGGGTACACTCAAGAATTTAGAAAGAGAGCATTGATTCTATGAATCTCACTAGACTCACCAGAGACTATGTTAAAGTACATTGGTGGTCTACACAGCTACATGAAGCACACCATCCTCATGTTTAATCCCACAAGTATAGATGAGGTATCTATACAAGCTACTCATCTAGAAGCTAGAGGAAAGAATGGAAGTCCAACCCACTGCAAGCAAGAATAAGGAGAAAATAATGCAGAAGTGGAAAGCAAGGAAGGCTAACACTGCACAGAAAAGCAAGGGTTCATGCACTCACTGTAAAAAGGATGGGCATGATGATGAGCATTGTTGGATTCTGCATCCAGAGCTGAGACCTAAAAAGTTCGAGGGAAAGAAGAAGAAGACTACTGCAGCTATTCAGAAATATTTGGGGTCAGACTTGGGATATGAAACAGCCATTGCAACCACAGGTATAAAAGGTAAGAATTTTGAAGCATCTACTAGTAATTCTGCACAATCTACTATTGATGAAGAAAATGAGAGAAAAAGACATGAGATTTTCCATATTCGAGTTATTTTCAAACATCAAAAGATTGATACTCTATTTGATAGTGGCTCACAAGTAAATTTAATTTCTGAAGCAATTGTAAAGAAGTTTGGATTACTAACTACACCTCACAAGAAACCATACCCATTAGGATGGTTGAATGATAAAGCACAACTACAAGTGACTAGATAGTGCAAACTCAAGTTTTCTTTTGGGTCAGGATTTGTAGATGAGGTTGAGTTAGACATAATTCCTTTGGATATATGTGGAATTGTTTTAGGAAGTCCTTACTTGTATGATAGAAAAGATATTTTCTATAGAGCTGAGAACAAGTATATGCTTGTTAAAGATGGAATCGAATACTTTGTAAGAGCTCATAAGCTCAATAATAATTATACCCTCATAAACTCAGGGCAGATGAAACGAATGATAAATGCATGTAAACAATTCTTGCTAAAGGTTGTAAAGGAAAAGAAACTTGATAAAACCAATGTATTTGAGGGATGTAATGCTAAACAGCAAGCTGATTTAGAAAAGGTTGTTTCAGAGTATGATATCTTGTTTCAAGAACCTAAAGGTCTGCCACCCAAAAAGGAAATAGTGCATGATATTATTTTGCAGCAAGATGCTCCATTGCCTAACATTGGAATGTACAGGTTGTCTGCTTTAGAGAATGCTGAAATCAAGAAGAAAGTGCAGGAGTTGCTCAAGAAAGGGTTCATCAAACCTAGAACATCACCATGTGGGTCACCAATCGTTTTGGTGAGAAAGAAGGATGGCTCGTGGAGAATATGCATTGATTACCGAGCACTGAATAAGATAAAAATCAAAAATCGTTATCCCCTTCCTCACATAGATGATCTTTTAGATCAATTGAAAGAAGTTGTTTATTTCTCCAAACTAGACTTGCACAATGGATACCATCAGGTCAGAGTTGCAGAACAAGATGCATGGAAGATTGCTTTCAAAACAAAGCAGGGATTGTATGAGTGGTTGGTTATGCCTTTTTTCTTAACTAATGCTCCTACTACTTTCATGAGATTAATGAATGATGTACTCAGACCTTTTCTTGATAATTTTGATATTGTGTATCTGGATGACATTCTAATTTTTAGCAAAACATGGGAAGAACACTTAAAGCATGTTAAGCATACACTAGATGTTTTGAAAAGAGAAAAACTTCATGTTAAACTCTCAAAATGTGAATTTGGCAAAACATCTCTAAATTATTTGGGTCATAGAGTAGGGGGGTGGTGAATTGAAGATAGATCCCTCTAAGCTGGCAGTCATTGTAAACTGGCCTAAACCCAAATCTGCTACAGAAGTTAGAAGCTTCTTAGGAGCAGCACAATATTGGAGGAAGTTCATTTTCTAACTTTTCCTTAATTGCAACTCCCTTACATGCTTTAACAGGATTGAACAAGGTGTTTTAGTGGGGAGGAAAACATCAGAAAGCCTTCGACACCTTGAAAGAAAAGATTAGTACAACACCTGTACTAGCACTACCTGATCTTCAGAGACCATTTGAGATCCAAACGGATGCCAATGACTATGCCATGGGAGCAGTGTTGACACAACACGGTAAACCCATATGTTATCATTCTGAGACTTTTAATTCTACAGTAGCTAACTATCCTACATATGACAAAGAATTGTATGCATTATTACAGAGTGTGAAAAAGTGGAAACATTACTTAATGGGAAAAGAGACTGTAATACATATTGATCATCAACCACTCCAATATTTACACTCCCAAATTAAGTTGTAGCAATCAAGACACTATAGATGGATGGCTTTTCTACAACAGTTTCATTTAGTCATCAGATATAAAAAGGGCATACATAATAAAGTTGCAGACGTGTTATCTAGACCCATTATAAATGCATCTACTATACTTAAGCATAATTCTGTGCTACATGAAAGCTATATTGAACAATATGCTCAAGATATAGACTTTAAAGATGTATCTGCAACTTTAAGTCAAGGCAAACGAGTAGAAGAATTGGATTATCATGTAAAGGACCGACTCTTATACCATTGTGAGAAGTTATGCATTCCACAAACTGAAAGAGTAAAGATAATTAGAGAAGCAGACACTTCTCTGATATCAGGTCACTTTGGGGTAAGTAAAACTGTTGCACAGCTGTAAAGATTTTGTTATTGGCCAAAATGAATGAGACAGTTTCTAGATATGTAAGAGGGTGTACTATGTGTGCAAAAAGCAAGCCCGACAATAGAAAACTAGGCTTGTACACTCCATTACCAGTTCCTTCCCACCCTTGGGAAAGTGTTTCCATGGATTTTGTTGGAGGACTACCTAAATCTAGGAAAGGTCAT